>OOFJ01095334.1:0-12738 GCA_900323375.1 Benthosema glaciale
CAGCGGGCTCACGATGCACATGTAGCGCTCGTAGTGCACCATCACCAGGTTGAAGAGGAACGCCAGGAACAGGAAGTTGGGGAAGACGTGCACCATCATGCACGAGCTGAAGCTCAGGTGGCGGTTGAGGCCCATCCAGGGGATGAAGGGCAGCGCCACGCCCGTGCACAGGTCGGCCACCAGCAGGCTCAGGAAGAAGTAGTTGGGCGTGTTGTGGAGCTGGCGGTTCCACGCGATGCCCAGGATGATGACCAGGTTGGCCAGGATGATGGAGGTGGACAGGGGCACCGTTATCATGTAGATGAGATCCTCCTCGGAGAGGAGAGGCCGGGAGTCATTGTTGTGGTCCATGTCGATCTTAATTCTTCCGCCTCCGCCTCGGAGCCTGATGTCCTCTTCTTCTCCACTCCCATCAATGAGGAGCAACCCTAGTATGTATGGATCACAGGTGAGTTGTCAATGACAGCAAGGGAGGTAGGTACTGCAAATAAAGCTGACATGTATTCTTAAATTTCAATTTACAATTTAGGCATTTAGGAGACGCTTAATCCAGAGCGATTTACATAAGCAAGAACAAAAGAAAAACATGTTAATACATCATAGTAGTTAATGTGAAACATACATGAGCTAAGGACGTAACAGTAGAAATTCATTATACTTATAATATGCAAATATAACTATATACTATATAGTACTATGTTTACATGAAATGCTATAGGTCTACATAAACTGCTATCTGAGTCTACATAAGAATGTTATCTAAGTCGAGACTTTGCTTATGCCTCTAGGAGTTCGAGGCTAGGGCAAGTGCTACTGCAAGTGCAAATTAAATGCTTGTACGAAGAAGATTAACCACTTAAACCCAATCCCAATTTCACACTTTGTTTCATTGTTTCACATTGGTTTCGTGCCACAAAAGAAAGAAAAGTGTGTTACATGACTTTCACCTATAATGACATACTCAAAATAGGTTTGATTATTAATTGATTATTTTATTAGATTGATTATCGATAAACACATTTTATTTAAATCGATTAGTTTGATTCAATGTTTCACCCCAAAAGGGAGTGGTTTACAGATGGCTAGATTAGATTACATTATTTCAATATTTCTTAATACACACTGATAGCAATAGCTCAGTGTCTAAACAGGATTATTCATGTTGGAAAGAGTCAGTTGAAAATCTCTAATTTTCAAACAATTTACAATGTAGGCATTTAGCAGACGCTTAGTCTAAATCCAGAGCGACTTATAGTAAGCAAGGACAACACAAGGTAATACATCAAATGCATAGAAATATCCTTGTGCATTTCCTTTTGTGTGAACATAAATAAATTATTAAATTGCGGGTTCATTTAATATGAATGGTTGAAATCATTTCAACCATTAACTATTAAGGATATGCATTAATAAGCGTTGAACTTCAGCCTATACCTTTTTGATCAACCAAAAAAGAAATGTTGGATGTAATGTTAAATATAATGATGTGTTGATGATTATAATAAACTAAACTAATTGTTTACTGTACAAGCACTGTCCATTTATAAATGTGCATTTTCACAGTTGACCACATTATCTCTTGAGTATATCCAACATAAAATATGTAACTAACACCACTGAGAATGTAACTGTCAATCCACCTGTGGATAATGCTAAAAGTTTTCTAATATATTCCAATTGATCTTTAGTTATCTTCGGGCCCAGGTGGATGATGGTTGACCATCAACACAAGCAATGTCTATTTTCTTTCCCGGACAGGGATAATTCAGTTATCACTGGAAAAGACCTGCACCTGCAGCCCTGTAATCTATTTCAATCCGTCTCTCTCCCCTTCTCTCTCTCTCTCTCTCTCTCTCTTGTCCTCTCTAAAATCAACTCTGTGGTCATTTATTAATTATTAGCATGTGTCTGCTTTAATAATATAGTAATTAAGCATGACATTAATACCATGCACCACAACAACGAACCGATTACAAAGGACATGCAAGACCGTATTGTTAATGAGAAAGGGTAGATTTGTAAAGGCAGGAGGATGGTGGGCCATAACAACGGGCTGTAACAGTGGTGAGGTCACAGTCAGTCAATAATAGATGAGTCTGAGGTTACACCTCTTTGTGCCCATTATATTTCGGAGTCAGTTTACTTGAGTTTCCGATACTAATGCTGCATCTGCAGGAATTGTTTGAAGGTGACATAAAAAAACAGATTCATAAAAAAAAAAAAAACACAGCATTTTTAGATATGTCTAGAATTTAAGAAAATATGTACTATGTAATATGTGTAATATGTATTGATTAAACAAAAATATACCCATTTCATATTGTCGTTTGTGATGGGTGTATTTTATTCCACTGTTTATTGGAATGTGACGGATAATAAGAATGTAGATAAATGCAATATCTGAATAGTTTTACATTATCAAATCAGAAGTATAGTAATCTATTCTATGTTCAGAACATTAGATATGGTACAGAGAAGTAGTGACTTTCTTGTTTTCCTCATTCCAGAATTCACTTTTCTAGAACTTCTGAGAATGCAATGGAAACGGGTTGACGCCTACCTCTCTTGGGATGAGTGATGCATTCACCTGTCGATGTCGATGGACCGAAGGAAATTCACAGACAGACTTGGCATGAAACGTCCACCATCACAGACACAAGCACAGGTCCTCATGCTTCCTCACAGGAAAAGATCCCCTTGTGGAACAGTGCAGCACAGACGCTCCTGTAGACTGACTCTGAGTGGAAGAGACATACAGAGACACAGAGAGAGAGAGAGAGAGAGAGAGAGGGAGAGAGACACTGAGCAGTCCAGTGCAGGGGTCTTCCCCTTAGTTGGAAACTCTTAAAGGGGAAGTACGCACTAGAAGTGAAGGAAGTGAAGATGTCTGGCTGCCTGCACAGACTTGTTGGTCAGAGGGGAGACAGGGTGGGGCCCGCGGACGTTGGGGTCTGCTGTTGTATACTGTATATGTTCCTGATGACATGCCTGCTTGGAAACAGACCGGCTCAACGGCCAACAATGCATGACCCATATTCTTATCTAACCGGTCGTTGTACTCATTAGCTCTTTCTCCAGGTTAGAACGGAATTAGATTAATAAGATGGAGCACAGAGCATGTGCCGTGCCTGTCAAAATGAAACATTCTTATCGAGGGGCATTATTACATCAGTATCCAAAGCTTTTGAGCTTGAGCGTTGATGTCCTCTCCTCCAATTCAGTGTGATGGACCATTGCAGGATGCCTAATTCATGCACTGAAAATGGGCAAACCTGAAGCTCACAATGCACCACATCCATGCTGCGTAGGATGCAAATAATATGTAAAATAATATAAAAGATCAGGGCCTCAGAGACAAAAGCTCGGTCCGTGGCCTAATACATTTCAATTGGACAAAACCAGAGTCACAGACTTTGTTGCGAATTCATATATAAAGACAAGACATGAAGTGAAAGTGAATCAATCACTTTTGGCATTCTTGCGCTGTTCCCATATTGAACCCCCATTTCTGTTCTTCACTACCTCTTTACACACAACAAAATGCTCAGTCATACTGTACAGTATATTTGAACACCCTTCTAGGTCAGCATTGAGATAAATTAACACCCTGGATTTTTTTTGCCGTGCATATGTAAGGCCTCTTAACTCACTCCAGCCATGCTTTACGAGTGTTGTCAAGCCTTCGGCCCCGCTGCCTCGAACTCTATTAGTAAATACATTTAACGGTTTGTTTGAACCGAAATATGTACAGAAAAAAAGGCTTTTGGCCAAGATTCACATATTGGAGCCACACACGGTCCCACAGTGTTCCCATGTGGATCCCATCACATAATTCGATTTTGTGACCTACTTGGTAAACCCTACCACAAGGGCCCCTGGGCCGGTAATGTTTTGGGGGGACCCATAGCGCGCGTGCACGCCAACGTTTCATGTTTTTCTTGTGTTTTTAATAATATTTTTTACCTAAATTTAACTAAATCAATGGCCAATGAAGGGCCTCAAACACAGTACAGTGCGGTTCAATGTCCTTAGAAGGGCCCCTGGGCCACGGCCCCACTGGCCCAATGGCTAATTTGGCCATGCTACCAAGTAGGTCAGAGTCTATAGGAAAGTCTTTGCGGCCACAAATATCTGCTTGGGTCTGTTCCAAACATGCAATCCTTAACGGCTGTCAAACAGAGCTCATGTCTGTTAAAAAACAATATATATAAAATACCTTTAGATAGACGGAGGCCTGTGGTCTTGCCAGACACTGAAGAAACAGCTCGGGGCTTGTGGGAGATGGACGAGGTCCTGCAGAGATAATGGGACTGGACTGGAGTAAACATAACACTACCACCCCCAGCCCTCCTTTGGCTGACAATGTGCAGGGCAGGAATTTAAACGCTACTCACTTGTGGTGTGACGATAGACACTTTGTATTTTTGCAATGATCATCTATTTATTTTATTTATGTGTTCATGCAATTGAATTGAATTAATACATCAATGTATACCATTTAATCAATATATATAAACAATGTAATGTGTTTTTGTAATGACCCGTATAGGCTCCCTTCTGGCCTTATCAACCAGAACAAAAAATATACCCTTATAGGGCCTTACAGTATAGGTTGTAAATGGGGCCTCATGAAGGCCTTATATTATTTAAAATGGGGTCGTATAGTTATAAGTCACAGATGGAAGTTTACTGTACATTAGGACAGTGTGAGTACTCCAGTATATTTATTCTAGTAATCATCATTATAGCAAACGGGTGTATTTTAAGAACCACCGGACCCGACAGATGGGTTTATCGTGACATTACAAACACATCCGTCTCGGGCATAATGGGATTTCTGTCAGCACCACGGTAGCCCCTGTTGAATACAAGCTGCTATTTAATAGGAGGAGGCTTTGGCTTACACGGAGCTTTCTCTGCGGAGGGCAGCGCTAATACATGTGCTGATTCAATCAGCTTTTTGTCCAGGTGCTGACCTTTGAGGCCAAACAGTATAGTATCCAGTGACACATGAGGAAAACATCGACAGCAAACGGCAAGGCTGGCGAACGTCACGCTGGTCACAGGTGCTGCTTTCCCTTGGTCACCGTGGTTAAAGGCTTAATTCCGATTTTTGGACGTAAAACTGTAGGAAATAATTGCCAATAATATAGTGGTTGCAAAGGTAGTATTTGAGTGCAACTTTCGTTCAAACACAAATGGAAACTGCAAACACTGCAAGACCGTAGTGTCTGTACCATAGTGTCTGTGTCAATGTAAACATTGATAATGTAAACATTGACACAGAACACAATACTTGACTTGAATTTACGGGTTCAAAGAGGAAGCACACGTCACTTCATGGACATTTCTTTTTTTGGACTCCAAACGACACTGGAGAGGAATGTATGGAAGCCCATTTCCTTCACCGAGCGTTGAGGTTGAAAGAGGTTGAAAATTAATATTGAAGACGTGACAGGCGGAATTGTGAGGAAAAATACTCACAATTTGTATTTTTGTTGCTGCACGCATATTCCTATGGGCTGAGGTGGTGCTCGTCATTATCTGGGCATGTTGAATGGGAGGAGTAGGACAGAGGCGCTGCGTCCTCACGGTGGGGGCTCCTCACTGCTACAGTAGCTGGGGCAGAATGGGACTGGACTGGCAGCACAAACATGTATGGGGAGGAATAGTTGGCATGACAACAAAATTGGGAGAAAACCTTTCAAGAAATGAAACACAAACAAATAAATACCTGTTGCATTGCCCAAACTGATGAGAGCTCAGAATAGAAAAACAACAAATTCTACAATCCCTGGGCAACTTCAGGACAGTCTGGATGGCAACCGAGGAGGGTCGGTGACCGCTTGAGAGACAGCTGACCTCCAGAAAAGACTGGGTAGGGCTAACGGGCCAGCAACGTCTGTTGCAGCACTCGCAAGAGGGCACCAAGCAAGGCACCCCAGAGTCTCTAGCAAGAGAGACTTGCTATAGAGGACAACGGCAACAACAAGGACAGTGACACAGACACAGAGAAGGCTCAATCAAACCACATTGACTAAAACAACAGTGTAAGGCCAAGTGTGGACAAGGGCGGATGCATGCACACCGCACAGATTTATAGTCTTGTGAGACGTACAAGGACCCTAGGCAGGAAGCAAACCATAGTCCTAGAGACCTCTCAGTGCCCGCAATTCCCCAAGAACACACATGGAAGAAAGAGCCTCCTGTTGGCTCTGGCATAAGAAAGGACAATAGCTGGAAGCCTGGATGAGAGGGGCCATATAACCGCCAACTGGACATTGTTGTGGTTATGGGTCGAAACACTTTAAGAAGGTTGGGGACCACCTGATAACCTCTCTTACAGGCCAAGGCTTTATCCATTATGGATGGATAAGAATCGCATCTTTGGATGGATTTACAAACTGTAAATCTGTAAAGTGCTAAACGCTGAAACCTTTTCGTGTGACAAGCTTCAATTCTGTTAAATACATGACACACTAATGTGTGTTAGCAAACACATTTACTCACATGCTTACCTGTGCTTGCACTTGCTTGCAAGCAAGCAAGCAAGTGTGCGCAGACTGCAAGCACGTACGCACGTGCACACACACACACACACACGCGCGCGCGCACATGCACACACACCTGCTCTCTTCTGGCAGTTTGGGCTAATTAAAAGTGTCGGCATAGCAACGAGTTACAACCTCTAGTAGTTTACCGTAAGTCTTAATGTACTCTACCGTACATCCTGTTTGGAGGAATATACGAGCAAGACCAATAAAGATGCCATAAGCAGTGACTTCTACGAGGACAATGACACCACTCCTGTCATTTCATAGAGCGTAATGACCCAATTACTACACTGACCCATATGTTGGCCCATTAGGACTGAGGCTGCGATTCTTAGAAAACACCTTCTAAAGGTTTTCTGAAAAAAAAATTATTCAAAAACGGTATGTTGCTATATGTACAAGCCCAGAAGGGTGTCTGAAGTCAAGGCATATAGAACATACACTCTTCCCATAGAGTCTCTCCCCATAACTTTAAAATGGGATGAAAGCTTTTCAGAGCTGGAGTTCTTGGCAGCACACCTAAGTATGAGACATTTTAAACTTCCGTAAAGTAATAATCCTGAAATAATGGCCAGGTTTACCTTGCTTTGGGTGACTTTGGTGCCAGACTGGCTCACTGATGGTCATAGAAGGAATGGCTAGCTTTGAGACCATGACCTCAAGCACACTGCAGTGAAATGAATGCTGAATTATTCATCGGCCACCATTAATTACATGTTAAGAGCTTGGAATCAACCTTTTAGAAATCGAATGATGAAAGCACTAAAGAGCGATTCTTGGAGGCTTGGGCAAAACAAAATGAATGAGCCAAGGAAGTACATGAAAGAATAAGCATTTTAGTTCTGTTGCTAATTTGTCAAAGCCACATTACGTTATTCTGCATCATAACCCACCAGTAATGGATTAAATACATAACAAGGTATGTGTATTAGCTCATTATCTTGGCGGAGCAACATCAACATTTCAGATTGTATTTTGTGACACACAACCCCTTAACTCTTCCTTCGTCACTAGGTTGACTCAGCAACCTAAGCCTTACTCTTGTCTGCCCTGAGTATGAGATAAAAGTTAAAAGCCTAATCAAAGACAAAGTCTAAACAAAGCAAGAGTCCACTTAGACGCATACAATTTGTCAGGCCAGGTTTAGGTTAGCTCCCAGCCTTCCAAATCTCATCATTCCAACCAAATGATCGTTTTCATCTCAAAGGATAAGATAATGAATGGCATCTTATCTAAAGTAATGTCAAAAAATGAAACATCCTTCAGGTGTTTTCTAAAATAATCCTCCCAAGCTGAAATATCCAATTCTAATCAGTGATACATCCTTGGCTTATCCCTAATCGTATTATGCTTAAAATGAACATGAACATTCAAATGGCCAAATAATGTGTGAGAACAGACGCGTTTCCTCTGTACCGATGACGATAATGTTAAAGATGGAGTGCCGTGATTTTTTCCACCCTAAAACATGATCATCAGGTATTATTATATAAGGAGGAAGAATGTTTTGTCTGGGCATAAGAACATGGCACCTTGTCTGTGATTATAAAGGACAGTTTTTTTCTTTTCTACCTGAATCCTAAGATTCTGTTGTGAGGACATAAAGAATCTCACAGTAACACTTTCCATTGCATTCTGTTTCAAGAGCTAATTCTCTGAGGCGCTAGAAAATCTTCAGCAGCTTACTGTATGTCAAAACGTTTTGTTACAAGAAAATTGGTGATTCACATTAGAAATCAGAACGGTTCTCATTTATTACGTTGCAACCATACCGGTGTGTAACAATGAATCAGTTTGTAGAATTTCACTGTTTAAATCATTTAGCGATCTTTGTACAGTTGAACACATGAGGAAGTACATTTTGCATTGAAAGGTATTAAATCCTCAAGCCTGTTCTGGAGAATGGGAATTTGGCTTTTCCCCAAGACTCTCCACAGGCTAGAACCGCAATATACAAATCTTACTACCACAAGAAAACCAATCAAAATAGCCTGTGATCATGCGTGCCAAGCCCCATCAGACACAGCTGATAAAGCACTGACTAAACACACTAAAGAAACTGGTAGGTGATGCCGTAGGGACAAATTGTGAGAAAAAATAATAATCATACAAATATAAATAGCAATGTCTGTTGCATTGCTGGAAGGTTTAATCTACAACTGATGAGAGACCAGAAGAGAAATCAACCAATTCTATAATAAAAATCTGTAAAACAGTAAACGATCTTTCCATGGGACAAGCTTCAATTCTGTTAAATACATGACACACAAATGTGTGCCAGCAGCAAACAAATTTACTCACATGCTTAGTAAAGACATGTTTAATTGTCACGCACTATATTCCTCTAAAAAGCATGGTCACACAGGCAGAGACTTACTCACGTCTACCATAAGATCCCACTCCAGATTTACAGTATAAATTAAGAAAAATAAACAAAAAAATGAACTAAGGGTTCATGACATTCACATGTTTTGCTAAACAAGATAATCTCAAGATCTCAAGGATGTTTGTAACACAAACTAAAATATACAGAGAACAAAGTTCAAAACTTAAAAGTTCACGGTTTAGATATTATTTGGCCGTCATTTATGTCAAACAATGTGGGGTCCGGCGACCCTCTTGCTTCCTTAGACCTTTAAACTCTACAAATGGAACCCTTACAGATCCATTTCATTCCATTTCTACACTCAAGAGTTATGGGGGTTCTTGAAATTAAAACGTTTGAGAACTACTCAAATTTGAAACTCTCATACACTGCATACGTCAAAAACCCTATGGGGAATTCAATCATAATTTGAAATCTAGTGAGGGAATCATGGTAGGCTACTGTAGGCTCACTCCCTTACAGAGTTTTTTTTAGACAACACTCACTCCTACTACTGACTGATCATTGGCTGCCATGTTTGTGGCGTGCATGGGAGTGTGGGGTATGATTCAGTTCATCTGTGGCCTGGGGAGAGTGGGGTATGACTCAGTCCGTCTTTGCAACATCTCCTTAAAGTCTTGTCCACAGCTTCTACCGGTCAGGACTCTGGAGGAGGAAGACTTCTACCGGTCAGGACTCTGGAGGAGGAAGACTTTGGCCTGGTTGTCCCCGGAGGCGGTGATGGCCATCGACGCCTCTCTGTAGATCCATGCAAGACATCATTCTTTACTTGACTTGCAGAAAAACCAACCGCCAGAATACTTTTGGTACAACTCCCAAGTTGGGAGTATTAGATTGTGTAAGAGAAAGGTCATTGCGGCTAGGGCTCATGGAATAAAATAAAGCTCATGACTGAAAATGTAATGATGTTTTAGGAATCATCATTCTAAACCTATGGTGTTGCTGTTCTACAAACTGCCAAGCAGTTGAAGAAATCGCACGTTGAGGCTTGAAACTTAGCTATTTTCAAAATACTCTTCAATCTTAAAATAACCAATTAGAGAAAATATCTTCGGTGCACAACATGCTTTCACTGAGGGATGCGTATACCTGTTGAGGGTGAAGTCTAAGATCTCAGCGGTGTGGCCGTGAAACTCGGACACCATGTTGCCCGAGCGTGCGTCCCAGAAGCGCAGTGCTCCGTCCAGACTGCAGGTTGCCACTACGGAGCTGGAGTCCTCCCACTGCATGCGTACAATGGGAGCCTGCAGACCAGACAAAGAAATGCAAACACAGACAGACAGACAAATGAACACAAACACATAGGAGTCAGCATAGCCCACGCACAATGAAATATGCACATCAATCAAACATATACACCACTGATGTAAGACAAGAAAGGAATGTGACGGACAAATGTAAAAAAACTAACAAAAAAAAAACCGTATAATATTAAGAGTAAAGTATTACATGCTAAACCCCTTTATTCCTAAACTACTAATAATGTACCATTACAGATTGCTTAAAATAATATTTATTAGTTAAAATAAGTCCTGGATTGAAGCTTTAAGTGCTGAAAAATCTAATGAAATGTGTCTTACTTTGTGTTGGCACTTGTGTCTCAGGGTCTGCGTGGAGAGGTCGTACACAGCCAGGGTTCCATCCAAGAAGGCCACAGCGACCAGGGGGAAGCTGCTCCGGAGGACACGCACGGACGGTGAAGACAGATTTGAGATTTCATTGTTTATTTTTAAATAAAATGGGACCAGTTTATATTTCCGATCTTCTCAAATTATATATTCCATCTAGGATCTAGATCACTGAGGTCAGCAAACCAAATGCTCCGTGTCGTCCCTAAGACGAGGTGTAAGCAAAGAGGGCGGCGAGCCTTCTCAATCATATCCTAAACCAGGGGTTCTCAAAGTTTTTGGCATGGGGACCCCCGGAAATGCTTTGGCCATGTCTCGGCACCCCCGCCCCTGTCCTCAGGGCCTGTCCTCAGGGGCCCCCCCGAGGGCCTGTCTTAGGACCCTGTTTAGGACCTCTGTCCTAAACTGTGGAACCAGCTACCTAGCCATGTCAGACTGGCTCCAACACTACCTATTTTTAACACATCTTAAACCTATTTTTGCCTTTTAAAACGTGATCGTGTGTACTTTTGTTTTGCATTATGTTATATTATTGTTATGTCTAAGTGTGCACAGCTTGGTCAACTCAAGTTTTTTTAAAGATTTGTTTTTGGCTTTTGTGCCTTTATTTATAGTTACAGTGAAGACCGACAGGAAAGAGGGACAGAGAGAAGGGGAGAGACACGCAGCAAAGGTTCGTCATGAACGGGACTCGTCAGGCGAGAGCATATATGTGGCAGGTGCCTGGACCATTAGGCCAGTGGGCGACCAACCAACGCTGTTGTTTTTTAATATGCTTTATAAATAAAGTTGGATTGGAGTAAGGGATCCTTGGATGCATTGGATTCATCCAATATGCTTTGCACCAAAGGTCTAGCTCTAGGTGAGTGTTGGTCATTACAAAGGTTTCTCTGTCTGTAGTACTCACACGCTGCAGAACCCCACTGATTCCACAGAATTGGTTTGCTCCTCGTCTTTTGAGGACTTGGCTTTTCCTACGTCCAATGAGAAGGTTCCGAGGACCTTTAAAAAAAAAAAAAATAAAAACAGCGAAAATACAGATAAGTGCATGCATACAGTGCAAAATGTGGAGAATAAAAGATGTTCAGTCAGGACAACTCAAGGAGGATGTAATATATTTTTTTATTGAATATAAAATGAGCAATATATTTATTATGGTTTGGCGATGAATTGGATCTGCTTTTTGGGTACTCAGATCAAGCGCAACAGTCCCCGAAAATAGGGACTCCGAATCCCCCGTACCCAGACAGCAGATCCAAAACGACAGGTGGTAGCTGGGGTGGAGGAGGGTGAGCAGCAAAGATTAATGCAGACAGCAGCACAGCAGTATCAGTGTGTGCAGCAGCAAGCAAGCAGATTGAGCAGTGAAAACCTCCAGTTTAAATAGCCGGTATGAAGGAGGAATGAGTGTGTGATTGGATGAAGTGAATCATGTGAATGTGATGCTGAAGCGGCCCACTTAAAGGGCCGGCAGCAACTGCACTGAGGTTTCCTGACTGAACTTGCTTTGCGCATGTCTGTGACAGGCGCGATGCTCATTTATATTATAAGACTTTACAACAACAAAAACAGAAACAGAACAGAAAACGCAGAAAACAAAAAACACTTGACGTTATCCACCACAATCCTTAGGTTGTTTGTGCAAGGTTTTCAAAATACAAGTCCATGAAAGCACTACCAGCAAAACAAGCATGCACTTATCTTACTAATGCTGCATTCACATGGAATCAGGAAAGCGGTAGACGGTGAAACCGGAATTAATTTTAGTGGGTGGGAGCAGGACGGCAGCCCGGTAGCCAGAACCGGCGACGGTAACAGCAGGCATCAATGTACTTAAAATATTTAATCTTTTTACTGTACCGTCCAGCAGGTTTTGCCGTTTGCCGTCTACCGCTTTCCTGATTCCAAGTGAATGCAGCATAACAGTGATTTTGTAGATGTTGGCTAAGCACTTTCAATGATCTCTCCAGCAGCACCTGAGCTAAGCCCATTGTCCTCTCCATTGTTTGTCATGTGGCTCGCTGCTGCCTTACCTTTCCTGTGATGGTGTTGATGAGCTTTGCTGAGCCATCCACTGAGCCCGTCATCACCAGAGAGCCATCCTTGTTGCATGCCATGCAAGTCAGCACCCCCTTGTGGCCATCCTGACCTGTTTCAGAAGATAATATTT
>OOFJ01095338.1:0-12157 GCA_900323375.1 Benthosema glaciale
AGACTGGTGGGTAGATGCAGGAGCGATGGCAGAGGATTCAAGTGTACAGTACAGTACAGTACAGTACAGTACAGTACAGTACAGTACAGTACAGTACAGTACAGTACGGTACGGTACGGTACGGTATAGTGCGGTACAGTACAGTATGGTACAGTACAGTACAGTACAGTATGCTATGGTACAGTATGCTACAGTACAGTCTGCTACTGTACTGTACTGTACTGTACTGTACTGTACTGTACTGTACTGTACTGTACTGTACTGTACTGTACTGTACTGTACTGTACTGTACTGTACTGTACAAGACTGTACAAGACTGTAATTCAGAGTAATGTACCATACTGGACTGTGGCCGAAGGCCTTTCGAATTCTAGTCTTGATTCCAATGAGAGCCTGAAATCTGCTCTAAACAGTGATACATCCAGTGATACATCTCCCATCGTCTGGATTCTGTAACTTAACAATGCCTCAAATTACTGTCTGTGCAGTCTAATAGCACGGAAGTAGTGACGACATTCTACAGCTTGTACACTTGATTCCTCTGCGATTGCTCCTGCATCTACCCAGTACCCACCAGTCTCTGAAACCCATTGCCCCATATTTTTTGTTATAGGGTTTTCTCTGTTATTTCCGCCCATGTGTCAAATTATTTGTCACATGGGTGGAAATAACAGTGAAAACCCTATAATAAATTGATAAAAGGCTTTACAAAACCTTTCTCAGTTGGTCCTTATGTATTTTTTCCTGGGGAATCCATTTCTGCGATGCACATTTTTGTATTTTGCATAATGAATGAGATAATTAGCTTATTTGGTATAATATGCTAATTATCTCATTATAACTGCGCGATACAAAAATGTACCCGGCAGAATTGGATTCTACGTGAAAAATCATAATTAGAAACAACTGAGAAAACTTTGGCACACCCGGTAATCAGGTGGTTATAGCTTTTACCCTGTCTATTATATCTGTAAATAGGTGGACTCACAGGTTTAACAGCGTGTGTGTGTGTGTGTGTGTGTGTGTGTGTGTGTGTGTGTGTGTGTGTGTGTGTGTGTGTGCGCGCGCGCGCGCGACTGTGCGTGTCAATATCTGTAAATAGCAGGTGGGCTCAGTGTCAACAACACACAACACAACACAACACAACACAACACAACACAACACAACACAACACAACACAACACAACACAACACAACACAACACAACACAACACAACACTGTGTGTGTGTGTGTGTGTGTGTGTGTGTGTGTGTGTGTGTGTGTTTTTTGTACTATTTCAATCTATGGACTGAGGCTGAGCTATACATTATCTTCATATACCTAACTATAGAAAATGTAAATAAATGGCTAAATACTGATCAACAGTACTAATCGATTGATGAGTTGATTACAGTAAATGCATTGCTGATTGATTGATCGATATTGTGAATAATTCATGTTTATTAATTACATATTGTGTAACTCAAACTACAGTCACTTGGTCATCATTTGGTAATGATGACAAAATGCATGCAACCCGCCAAATGTAGCTCCGGAAATGAACAAAAGTAGGGAAGTGCATCACATAAATGGTTGTGATTGGTCGAAAAGCCCGTGCAACTACTCGCGGATTGGCTGGGACATTGCGTCACCAGGCTTTCCCACACTGGATTGGCTGTGTTTTGGACACAAACACAATAGTCGCGGGTTTTTTGGACTACACTGCCTGGCGCGCTCTCTCTCTCTCTGTCTCTTCAGTTTGAGAGGTTCTTCTGTTGTGAACAAACATCATACACTTTGTGGAACTAGCTCACTCATTTTTTGGCACAGCAATTTATTGCAAAACTCTACTCTAACATTCACTCTTTCTCTCTCGGGGACGGACGAGTGACTATTTGCTGACATGCACGTAATAAAGCGAGGTAGGTTTGGTATTCTTTTATTTGAATCTAGTCAAATCTCCAGTCTAATGTTGCGTCAGCAGTTTGCGAACGACAATCTAGTTTTCCATCAAAACTAAGACATGTCAACAATACAATAGTTAAACACAAATTCTGACAGTATTTATAGTGTATTTCACGTGCGTTATAAAAAATAATGTACATAGCTTCTATCTTTGAATGATGTGACGTTTGACATAAGCGGTATGCTGCCTGGCTGCCTTTGTCGTAATTGGCGCCAAGCAAACTACAATGAACAAATTGATGACTATACAAATTGGGAATGTATAAATGCATAGGTATCGAATTCAGCTATAGGAGTCTAGTAGGTACCTCTATGTCAAATTGAGTGCCGTATTTTCCCCAAAATGTGCATGCTGTCGAAAATGCTATGTACATTGCAATACAGACATTGATTAATTTATCACTATGGGTACATTTAAGTGTCCCCTCAAACTTCTTGTTCATGACTGACTGGTTAGCCACAGGTTTTGTAGTAATTGTAGAAATAGTAGGTGTTAAAAAACGAATGATTATATATTGTTGGGTGTTGGCTCCATTTATAAAATGTAAATATAATATAAAATGTAAGACAATATATATATATATATATATTGCACATTACCATTCATTTTATACATTGCTTGATGTTAATCGATACATATTCAATTTCAGATGGACGCCAGGAGCGTGTCATGTTTGATAAAATAACATCTCGCATACAGAAGCTTTGTTATGGACTCAATTCTGACTTTGTGGATCCGGTAAGTGTACAGACCGTTGTTAACTTGTTGTTCTCTGTAAATAAATATCCTCTGTGTAAATTATACAGTAGTATAATTATTTTTGTTCAGACCCAGATAACAATGAAGGTGATCCAGGGTCTATACAGTGGAGTCACCACTATAGAGCTTGACACCTTGGCAGCAGAAATAGCTGCCACCCTCACAACAAAGCATCCTGATTATGCCATTCTGGCAGCACGCATTGCTGTCTCAAACCTGCATAAAGAGACAAAGAAAGTGTTCAGTGGTGAGTACAATATTAAACAAAGTGTATTCTGATTGTGTAATTCATATGGCGGTCTACATCCTGCTGTAATAAATGGCTGTTTACACTGTACAACAATGACATGCATTGTTACTGTGCTTCTGCTTACACCCTTTATTTGTTTTTCCCGCTAAGGATTGTGTAACGGAGTATTAAGAGTCATATTATGAGTTCTTCTTCACATAGTTTATACGTAGGTACTTTTTCTCTCATTGCCACTGCAGATGTGATGGAGGATCTCTACAACTATGTCAACCCCCTAAATAACCGTCACTCTCCCATGATCTGCAAAGAAACACTCAACATTGTCCTTGAAAACAAGGATGTAAGTATGCTGTGTTTGGTCATGGTCATCTATGTATGTTTGTCACTTGCATCTCTCATATTGTGCCTTTGCTTTTCTATATAGCGCCTCAACTCGGCCATCATTTTCGACAGAGACTTCTCCTATAATTTCTTTGGTTTTAAGGTACCTTTTATGACTAAATAGCATTTGTACATGTTTTTTTTACGTGTTTTTTTTTCTTGGAGCCTGAACTTAAATTTGTCTTTCTGGTTTTAGACACTTGAGCGCTCATACTTGCTGAAGATTAATGGCAAAGGTGAGAATTTATTTGACTCATTTATAGTTAATGGTGACTGGTGAGGCTGTTTACTGACTGGTAATATTTTGGTCAGGCAGCAGCTCATGCTCATAATGCTGATGTTGGTATTTTTGATAGACTGGACTGTATCAATGAATTCATATTAAATATTCTTATCTGTAGTTGCTGAGAGACCCCAGCACATGCTCATGAGAGTGGCTGTTGGAATCCATAAAAGAGAAATTGATGCAGTGATCGAAACCTATAACCTGCTGTCAGAGAAGTGGTTCACACATGCATCTCCAACATTGTTCAATGCTGGCACCAACCGACCACAGCTGTCAAGGTAAAAATCATGCTGGACAGTATAAAATGGTGCATGTTTGAAATCAATGGCATTTTGTAAATTACCTGTCCTTGACTGTTTGCAGCTGTTTTTTGCTGGCCATGAAGGATGACAGCATTGAAGGCATTTATGACACACTAAAGCAATGCGCCCTCATCTCCAAATCAGCAGGAGGAATTGGTGTGGCAGTTAGCTGTATCAGAGCAACGGGCAGCTACATTGCAGGGGTAAGTGATAAATATGCCAGTCCAGTCTTTGCCATGCATTAGTCAAGTAAACGTCAAAGTGAGGCAGAATGCTTCCCTCTCAGTTAAACATTAAAACTCCAGCTCCTTCATCATACCGAGATTAAGCAATGATGTTCATAATCAATAAGGGGCACAGACTGCAAGGAGACTAATTTCAATTTATTACAAAGTAGTCGATAATGGCCACCACAGCAGAGTTCAGGGTTTCACTTCCAAATCCATCGCAGTGCATCCAGCTTGGCCAAAGTGTCTATCTACACAAACATGCGCATGTCCAGGTGAGGGAAGAAAGCTGGGCAGGGAAGGCGATACGTCTTCCCTATCCTGGGATCAATAGTACCCTTTTTTAAAAATGTTATCCAGTCTAAAGTGGAAATAACGCCATAATAATCGTTTGGTATGTCTACGTACAGGTATACTACAGTATATTATTCTAACCCGTAGCGTAAGGACACTACTAAACTAATTGATTTGCATTATGTGGGGAACAAAAACAATGCAACGCCAACCGGAACACAAATATATATTTCCTCTGCGGTGGAAAGCCGCATGACACAAGTTTACATCCTCCCAGTGGGTGCTCCTCACTGGCAAGTGAGTCATCATGGGGAGGGTTTGTTGATCTAACGACCTAATTAGGACAAAAAGGAGTCATTTAAAACAAACTGGCTAAACTAAAAACTTCTGTGGGGGAAAGCTCATCTGTGTTTTTGTCTAATACTTTTTTTTTCTCCTGCTTTTCAGACTAATGGCAATTCCAATGGCCTGGTTCCTATGCTTCGGGTATACAACAACACTGCACGCTATGTTGATCAAGGTGGCAATAAGGTTAGTAGGACTTGAGTTGACCCCTATGGCTTCACTATGGTTTGGGTAAATATGAGATTCTGGGAACTCAGATTAAGATGACTATAAACATAGTTTTATTGCATGCTAATAATACTGTATATATCTTCTAATCTTGAATGCTAATCGTTCTCTTCTCTCCTCAGAGACCTGGAGCCTTTGCAATGTACTTGGAGCCATGGCATTCTGATGTGTTTGACTTCTTGGACCTGAAGAAGAACACTGGGAAAGAGGAGCAGAGAGCCAGAGACCTTTTCTATGGCATGTGGATTCCAGACCTCTTTATGAAGAGAGTGGAGAACAACCAGGTGGGCTTTGAAATAAGCGATCCACCCTAACTTACATTATTCCTATCGTCTTGGACAATTTTAGTATTATGCAAGCCATGTGAAACAGAAGCTAAACTATAGCTAGCTATAGTATCGTTTTCTTAAAAGTTCCAATATACCGGTAAATGCTTCTGAAGGGGTAAACCACTGGTATGACAACTGCAGCTCTACTCTTAAATCCATTGCTAGTCTAGATTAGAACATAATATATTTCACAAACATAGTAGAGGGAATGTCCACCCCTAATTGCGCATACTTACTTAACAGGATTGGTCTTTGATGTGCCCAAGTGACTGTCCTGGGTTGGATGAGTGCTGGGGGGAGGAGTTTGAGAAGCTCTACACTAGGTAAGGACAACAGCAGATGCCATATTCTGTTCTCCTCAGATCCTGTTTTCTCGAGGCTAGTTTGTCTCATGGGTCATGTGTACGTCCACAGCTATGAAAAGCAGGGCAAGGCCAAGCGAGTGGTGAAAGCTCAGCAAGTGTGGCACGCCATCATTGAGTCCCAAACCGAAACGGGGACACCGTACATGCTCTACAAGGACGCCTGCAATCGGAAGAGCAACCAGCAGAATCTGGGCACAATCAAATGCAGCAACTTGTGCACAGAGATTGTAGAGTACACCAGTAAAGATGAGGTACGGGAAGCACAACATTGGATCATTTTTATTGGAGGATGGACATGCATATTTAGCAAGGTGTTCTTGCCAGCTGCCTAACCTTGCGTCTTGTTTAATGATGTCTTTAAAACTCTGTTGCTTCTCTCCCCACCTCAGGTTTCTGTGTGTAACCTGGCTTCCATTGCTCTCAACATGTATGTTACCCCAGAAAAGACCTTTGATTTTAAAAAGCTGGCAGATGTCACCAAAGTCATTGTCAAGAACCTGAACAAGATCATTGAAGTCAACTTCTACCCAGTGCCTGAGGTACGTTGTCTTGTCTACTAATGGTTTCCAACTTATTTATGAAGCTAGGTTTACCCATGGCAACCAAGACTAAGAAATTACCCCTTCCTACTGTCTTTTTCAGGGTGAGAAATCTAACAAGCGTCACAGGCCAATCGGAATTGGTGTCCAGGGTTTGGCTGATGCTTTTATCCTGATGCGTTATCCCTTTGAAAGCCCTGAAGCTCGGAAGTTGAACATTCAGATATTTGAGACCATCTACTATGCTTCCCTGGAGTCCAGCTGTGAACTGGCAGCAGAACAAGGACCATACGAAACCTACCCTGGCTCTCCTGTCAGCAAGGGAGTGAGTATATTGTCCAAAAGTTATCTCTTACAGTGTGTGAGGACAAATATATATTGATGGCTTTAAAGTTCAGCCTATGCAATCCTGATTGAGACCTGCTTTATTTGTCAGATTCTTCAGCATGACATGTGGGAGAAAACCCCAACAGACCTGTGGGATTGGAAAGTGCTGAGGGAGAAGATTGCAAAGTAAGACTGTAACCTCTTTATGGCCCATCTCACCAGGTTTGGCTTGTGTCTGTGTATATTTACCACTGACTCTCTGTTCAGGCATGGAGTAAGGAACAGCCTTCTGCTCGCCCCAATGCCCACAGCTTCCACCGCCCAGATCCTGGGAAACAACGAGTCGGTTGAGGCTTACACTAGTAATATCTACACACGCAGGGTTCTCTCTGGAGAGTTCCAGGTCAGTAATGTCTGACTGGCGTCATTCCTCCTTGTACTCTTCAAAGTTGTTTGTACACTACACGCTGCTAAGTAGCAAAATGCTATTTCGTATTCTCTTAGATTGTGAATCCTCACCTCTTGAAAGATCTGACAGAAAGAGGATTGTGGAATGAGGATATGAAGAATCAGTTGATTGCTCAGAACGGGTCTATCCAGGTAATGATAATAGAAAGTCCATAATTATTATTTATTCATGGTCTTTCTAGTGTATAAGGCACTAGAACTTTAACATAGTTTAAAATTATTTTGTATAGCATTTTTTTACATCCTTTTGATTGCTGCAGGGTATCGAAGCGATCCCAGAGGATCTGAAACAGCTGTATAAAACCGTATGGGAAATCTCCCAGAAGACTGTCCTTGAGATGGCAGCAGATCGTGGTGCTTTCATCGACCAAAGCCAGTCCCTAAACATCCATATTGCAGAACCAAACTATGGAAAACTGTCCAGCATGCACTTCTATGGTTGGAAATTGGTAAGTTGGTTCTCAAAGTGGGGTCCCCCCCAGCTCACAAGGCGCCGCAAGCTTAAATTGTGAAAAATATATTATCATTTTGAAAAAGCACAAATCTTCTCTTATGGGGGTCCCTGGCATAAAATAATTTCACATGGGGCTCCACAGCCATATACATCAATCTGTGGGTCCTTGACATGAAAGGTTTTGAGAGACAAAAAGGGAAAAATAAATAATCCATATCACTATAATCACAGGGTCTGAAGACTGGCATGTACTACCTGCGGACCAAGCCTGCAGCCAACCCCATCCAGTTCACTCTGAACAAGGAGAAGTTAGCGGACGCCCAGCCAACCAAGACCAAAGAGGAGATCAAAGAACAGAACATTGCTGCCATGGTCTGTTCCCTGGAGAACCGAGACGAGTGTCTGATGTGTGGTTCTTAAAGCCTAATTTATGGTCCGTCCCACGACTGCCCCATGAAGAAAAGCAGATCTACAAGCTCACGTGTCACATTTGCGACATGAGCTTCTAGATCTGCTTTAAGTACCAATTTGGCTTAATGGTCCTTTCTCCGATAGCGATAAACCCTTTAACTTAATTTAACTTTTTGATGGAAAAAAAGGGGGTTTGTCCACAAGCACTTAAGGGAGCTTGTGAGCTTCACTGTTAAGTTAGGTGTGATGTCCTCATTTAGTGCCCAGTACCTGCTCTTGTCCTTGCATCACAATTCTTAATTAATATTTCATGCACTGTATTGTATAGAATTGATGCTATTACTTATTAACCGTCTTAACCGTCAGATGAACTTTTTATGTAAATCTGTATGTCACATTATATTTTACAAGGGAAAACCAGGTGAAATAAAACTGCTACAAAATAGGATTTCTTGTCATTTCACTGTGATTGTTTTGTGTTATGTAAAACTAATAAGTTCACTAAATATTCAGTTGGTTGACAACGTGAAACCGCTGTTCGCCAGACTGTAGCCAGTAGTTGTAGCGGTGTAGTCCTTGGTATTAGGGAAGTTACAGGAACACATTAAAGAGGAGACCGAGCCCATGAGTGCAAGACTGAGTACAACGGGCTACACCAATGCTAGCAATGTGTATTTTTTGCTCAAATGCATGTGAAACAACTGCAGTCTGGTCTTTTCTTTGTTTTGGGACTTTGTTTATGGCTCAAGAGTGCTGAATGGTGTTTTTACACCAATCTTGGCATTCACACTCAGGCTATAGGATGAAATCAGAAATCACTGGTTCCATTCTAGATAAGTGGTGTAGGATGTCGCGTGTATACAGATTTGATGTGTATTAAGTAACTACTACTAACATACAGTATACTATATTTGTCGGGTTTCCAGACATTTTAAAGGCACCTTCTGGACTTCCTCCTACTAAATAATAGGTTGCAAAACAACCTACTGAACTATTATAGTATTTTCTTTGTGTAATTAGTCGGTAGGAAGACAATTCAGCAGACACGACACCAAAGATTAACCAAGTCCTATGTTTTATATTGTCATGCTGATTTCAGTCTTTCTACTGGCTATAATAGTTCAGTAGGGCCTGAGAAATATGAAACAGAAAAACAATTCAGTGTGATTCAAGACGGCAAGAATACAAGTCCAATGTAAGCAGAAAATTGTAGAATTTCTGGTATACACTCCAGAGCAGTAGGTGGCGATAATACTCCTATTGTGGCCCCCCGTAAACAACAGGGTCATCGGATGACGTCACATATCTTGCGTCTTCTTCCTGCAGAAGGAAGTGTGGGCAGGTTTGTATTTATGTTACTGTAAAAACTGCCGAATTCATTCACAAAGTAACCTTTTTTTGACGGTAATTTGAATCAATATAACGTTATGTAATATAATGCTCACTGCTGTTCCTGGACCGCGCGTTTTTTTGTTACGATGTCGCTTCTAATGTCCTGCTTCGGCAATGCTCATACTTGTTAGCTAATATGGCTAACTTTAGCTTTGCAATCTAAATCAAGAAAATATTAAACTCTACTTTAATGAAAGTTATTGGTTGGATTTCATACATACCTTAACAGTGACGTAAAAGTTAATTCAGTGACTTGTCTGGGACTGCCCTTTGCCATTGTTTCAGGACGGTGTATGTATGTAATGTTCCATCATGGTTTTGTTTAATCGTCAACAACCGCTTTCAATGTTGATTTGGATAGTTGTAGTTGTATGTTTTTAATCTATTTTGGCAGCAGTGTGAACTGCTAGATGAGAATATTGGTACAAGAAGAACGTTTGAATTTGTCATTACTTTACCAGTTGACGGATTGAATTTAAAGGTAGCTGCTTTCAAGCTAGCTCTGGTCCATAGCTCCACTGCTTCTGGACCAGAGCAGAGCTACTTTCAAGCTAGTAATTAAATGCCAATACTCCTTTATTGTATTATGTACAGAGCCATTCAAGATGACTACAGCTGCAAGACCCACGTTTGAGCCGGCAAGAGGAGGGAGGGGTAAAGGAGAAGGGGATCTAAGTGCATTGTCTAAGCAATACTCAAGTCGTGATCTACCTGGTCACACAAAGCTCAAATACAGGTCAGTGAATGAAACAATGCAATACAGCGACAGGTCAGTGTCTTCCAGAAGTGCCCTGTCGAACAAGCAATATTACAATAATCCTATTTAGGACAAAAAAAATGCTCCCCTTGGACGCAGCTGCACTCACTGCAAAAACAAACTCTTGGTACAAGACCACTGCACCAGTCCAATGAAAAATATTGTGTACAATTTGTGTACAAATATTGTGTACCGTGGGACATTTATAATTGTATTTTGGGACAGTTCTGGGATGGTGGCCCTGCTATATGCTCACACTGTGGCACATCACAATGCACTGTGAAGAATGTGTAGATTGTCTTATTTGTTTAAATATTTGGTTAATATGTTCCCTTAAGCTGTTTTGCTTAAAATAAAGATGTTGAGTTGAAAGTCATTAATCCTGATGTTTATCCTATTGTTCTTTGCAGGCAGCCCACCCAGGATGCCCCAGAGGAGGTCCGTGCCCGTGACTTCCGTAGGGAGCTGGAGGAGAGGGAACGTGTGGTAGTGCGTGAGAAGACCAGGGAAAGGGGACCAAGAGGTGGGTATCATTACAGACATCACAATCAGTTATAATTTAAGCGGTGGATGTATTCTCTTGTTATTTATTTAGGTTTTCCTAAAATAATTTCTACGGGGACTTTATATTGACAATCTATTCCTTAAATTGCATTAATCGTATTACTTAAATTGTATTATAATCTTATTACTCCTAATTTTTATTCTTGTTCTGTTAGCAGAGTTTTGGTTACCATGCCACATATATTTAGCTGCTTGTACCTGTATGAGTAGTGACAATTCAATGCTCTTGACTGTCATGATTCTTTGTTTTGAAGCATTTACCATTTGTAGATACTTTTTTTTGTGGTGGGTAGATGTTCATCTGAAATGTGTGTCGCCCCATTTAACAGAGCATACTACGTCATCCTCGTCTTCATCATCCTCCAAGAGGCCTAGGCTCGATCAGATCCCAGCAGCCAATCTGGATGCTGATGACCCTCTCACTGATGTAAGTGCTTTGAGCTCAAGACTGACGTGGAACAGGTGCCATCATTAATCATGCTGACGTTATTTGTGTTTGTGTGGGGTGGGGGTCCCGTAGGATGAAGAGGATGAGGACTCAGAGGATGAGAGTGATGACGACGACACCGCAGCTCTGCTGGCAGAACTGGAGAAGATCAAGAAGGAGCGGGCTGAGGAGCAAGAACGCAAAGTAAGGCGTCGCCCTGAGACCCATCTGTCTGGTTGTTAACTTTTTATGTTATGTAGTATTTCAATGTTTGTCACTTTCCCTGTCCAAGGAGCGTGAGCAGAAGGCAGAGGAAGAGAGGATCCGCATGGAGAACATCCTGAGTGGCAACCCGCTGATAAATTTGGCTGGCCAGCAGCAGCAGCAGCAGGCAAGCCAGACACAGAATACCTTCAGCGTCAAAAGGAGGTATGTATGCCGCAGTGCCGCACGTACACACTTATCACCTTTTACCAATGACCACTCTGACATGCAGTAAATACAATGGATTGGTCGTGATTTTGATATTTTTCTATCCTCCCAGGTGGGATGATGATGTTGTGTTCAAGAACTGTGCCAAGGGAGTGGATGATGCACGTAAGGAGAAACGCTTCATCAATGACACCCTGCGCTCAGAGTTCCACAAGAAATTCATGGAGAAATATGTGAAGTAAAAGACATTGGTGTATATTTCTCTTCCTGGTGTTGGCCTCCAGTTGAAAAGGACATTTACATCAGTCATGGGATAATCATCAAACCCAAAAATGGAACATTAACCGACAGGCTCCATATATCCCAAACTTGAAAATGTTGTATATAAATGAGTGAGTTATACCCTATTAAAGGTAGTGTAAGTGAAATTGATAAAACAGTTTTGTTTGTGTGTTTGTTCAGTAATGGCTCAGCTCTTTACCGAACAAGAAAAAAACATTCAGGTGGGTTGTCAATTTCATCCAATCAGGAGAGGGAGAGTCCATCTTATCAGCTTCAATTTTATAGTATTCCAATTCCAACTTTGTCAGATCTTTATCCCCCCCCCCCTAATATACCTGGCAATGTTTATCCTGTTTATAAAGTGCTGGAGAGATGGGATTCCCCTGTTACTG
>OOFJ01095338.1:12177-36246 GCA_900323375.1 Benthosema glaciale
CCCATCACTTACAATTTCACTTGTTTATCTTGTATTAGTTTTCTCTTAATTGGATAAAATTGATAATATACCTGGCAATGTTTATCCTGTTTATAAAGTGCCGGAGAGATGGGATTCCCCTGTTACTGAACAAATACTCTTGTCTGACTCTAGCCTATAGCAATGATGAGTAATATGGGAATAATATAGAGCCATTTAACAATTTGTTTAAGTAATCTATCACTTACACCCCCTTTAAACTTAACTTTGAAATGGATCAATTTGTTTTAAAGTTTCTTTCCGTGTAAGTGTAAGTAGTTTTTTTCTCCCTTTTTTTAAGTGACGTCAATAAACTGAAGAAAATAAATCCTCTTGTGAGTTTGTGAAAAATACATTCTGCCCAATAACGTGCTGTCAAGGTTTCTTCCTATCTTTGTCTATCTATCCTATGTAATCTACTGTATAAGAAACGAACAGGTTAAGATATGAACTTATGCACAGGGTGAGTTTTTGGGTTCTTGTGTTTAACTGGTTGAAATTCCCTAAACAAATACAAAGGATTGTGTTTATAATGATGGGGACCAACAATTTAGGAATGAATATGACCCTTAGTATTATGAGAAAGCGACAGGGGGCGCCAGCGTCATCGGTAACTGTCTGGAACTTGTGACCACTCCACTGCTTGTGATTTGTGACCTAAAGGAGGCTGGGAAAAAAATGGCAGCTTCCTGGGAATCGCTGGTATTTAGTTTACACCAGAGGCGGAATTAAAACATTATCCAGTGGATAATAATATACTTGTTACATGTTAGTTTGCATTAAACGCCACCAGTAGTTCCTTTAAAAACTTGTATGAGCAGGTCAGCATGGAGAAGAGTGGCAGCATTGACAGTCTGGGCTCGAAGCGATCCTCGTCCAGACAGCCAAGTGTTGATTCATTGTCCAGGTAAAATACACAATAGCAGTCTAATCTAACGTTAGTTCGACTGAGTGATAATAGGAGACTTTTTTTGTTATTATACACAAATCTATGCCTACTACTACTATAGACTAGGTTATTGACTATTGTTGTAGACAAGACCGGTCTGTTTTACAATGACAGAACTTCCTTCTGAAGAGCGCACTGATTGAAATGTCCCCTCTGTAGTACTAGTATCTGTGATGTGCGAAACAAAGATAATTAGACTGCCAGTCCTTTACACTTTGTGTACCCTACAAATCACGAATGATTCGTTTTCGGTTGAGTATGAAGGACCCCAATGGAAACGAGGCTTTCTGAGGCTTTCTTGGGTTTAAATCATCTTGTATTGAACTGTACTTTCCCTGAGCTCTTTTTTTATTTTATTTTATTGCAAACTGTTAATAAAGCATTCCATCAATTAATCAATCAATATGCTTAATAATACTACAGATACTCTACTCACTGGTGAAGGCCGACTCTTACTGTAGGCCAGTTCTCGTCTTTTCAGGCTGCAAGTAACCCACCAAAATAATCATATTTGAACTGGGGACGCCCGCAATTATCATATTCCCCCCAAATACAGTGAGGGTTAAAGGGGGTGGGGGGGACTCCGATTTTACAGGGGCCAGTTTCCAATGGCAGCCGTCCGTAGGTGCCCTTTGAGAGCGGTTTTGAAGGAGCCATGGGATTCACATGTCCCTTGTTGTTTGTGCCGAATTTGGGTTGCACATGGTTTGTTGAACTCCTTCTGGTCTTGTGGGTGTGCACTTCGTTGACATTAAGGAAGTATTCAGACAGGTACATGGGTATCTTGGCGGTGTAGCAAATCTTGTGGACCAGACCCATTGCAAGATGCTGTACTCTGTCGTCAACCCTAAGCCATTCCAGCCTCTCAAAATGGGCAGGGGTGAGGTGGGTTCAGGGAGTGAGGCAAGAAGTAGCCTGACCAGTTTGTTTTGGGAAGTCACTCTGGAGCCTTGTTTTAAGGGCCTTGGTTTGAGGTGATGTGATACCAAGAGGTGCATGCATAGTCGAAGAATCCTAACATCACATTCCAGCTCAGCCAATCAAATCATCGCAAAAGTAATTCCACCCAATCACTTTTTGTGTCTTCACTTTTCTGCCCTCACTTTTATCTTCAATACTGTATGTGCTTTGCTCAACCAATTAAATCATGGCTATGGGATGATCTGCCAATCACAAGCCAATGTTTGTGTTTACGGAAAGCTGGGCATAGGAGAGGCTAAATGTCTACACTCTTATCTGGGGACCCCCAAAATCATATGGGGACTCTCCTGGGGGTCCTGAGCTATATAATCCATTCATAGATGATAGATAGATGTATATTTAGCGGTAATATATTATACATTATCAAGATCACAAATCTGCAACACATTGGGAGCTTGCAGGTCTGATATTTTAGGCAATGTCTGTGGTGTGTTGACAGTAGTGCAGTAGTGCAGTTAGTACACTGAAAGTGAGAACCTAATCCTGCTGATATGGAAGTACTAGGATGAATCTTTTGTCTACTACCGTTGTTGTTGACTTGTTGTTATAATTATTTGCTTCAGCACTTCCACATCTCGCTCTGACCGGTCTGGCCAAGCTAAACCACCCTCTGCAATGTCCTCAGACTCTGTGTCTCCGACAGAGCTCTCCCCAGAACTGAGGGTTCGTACTATTGTGTTATGTTGTGTTGTCTTTAGTTACTATGACAACGTTATACTTCATTAAATCAAGTATCTACAGCAAAGTCTTGATGTTTGACTCGATTTCCCTCTTCAGGTCAGGCCCAAAACTCCCATCAAGGTATGTTGTCCCTGAACTGTCCGTTCCCGCCTGTCCGTTCCTGTTATTTTGGGCATGTCTTTATAGGCAAAATGTGTCATTTTTAAAACATTTCAGCAATGTTTTGAAAATACAAGATCTACAAGGGCTTCAAATAGGCCCCAAATGGGTAAGTCCTGCAAGCTCAAGACTGACAGCTAGGGCTTTTTTTTGTTTCAGGTTCTTAGAGAGTCAGACAAAGAGGAACCACAGTTACTTCCAAATGAAACGGTGCAAGATATGAGTAAGAGCTCTTTCTTTGTCTGAATTTATTTACAGTTAATTGAGACATGTTAACTACCAGTTTGAAATGTGTGTATGTTTTTTCTTTTTTTGATAGTATATAGCCGGTGGTTAAAGCCAATTACTTTACTTGCTTTGTTTTACAGCCAAAGATGTCACCTATATTTGTCCTTTTATTGGAGCACTCAGGGGAACACTCACTATCACCAACTACAGACTTTTCTTCAAATGCACAGACAGGGTATGTTAGATAATGATAAGTAACAATAAAAATGAATTGTAGTTCCTTATATGTCAGTAACGCATCTTTTCGCTTATAGGAGCCAGCATTTGTGTTAGACTTACCCCTTGGGGTGGTGAGTCGTGTGGAAAAGATTGGAGGTGCATCAAGCCGTGGTGATGTTTCCTATGGACTAGTTTGTAAGGTGAGCATGGTCTGCAAAAACTAATGGTTTGAGCAAGATGTGTAAACAAACCTTTCTTGGATTTTGTACAAAAATAATTGAATGAGCACACAGATGGAAACCACAACATCTACTCAGATCTTCTGTTATGTTGGGGTTGGCCGTAGCTTAGCTGATATTCATAAGGTTACTGGTTCGCCTCCCGGGCCGGCCCAGTCATACGTGTCAAAGTCCCTGAGCAAGACACTTAGCAAGCACTCATCATGACAATCTAAGCAGTAAGCAGCCATCAGCTGGGTGAAGCTGAAACAAATCTCCCTTGTAAAAAACAAAAAAAAACACAGTTATTTTTCTCTCCCTCTTTCCAGGATATGAGGAATTTGCGGTTTGCACACAAGCAGATGGAGGACTCACTCAGGAAGTCCATTTTTGAAGTCCTAATGAAATTTGCGTTTCCTGTTTCCAATGGGCTGGTGAGTGAGTCACTTATTTTTGACACACCATGTCTGTTTAAATCCTGCATGAAGACCAACTGACATGTTTCTTTCTTAATTCCCCAGCAAATCTTTGCCTTTGAATACGGGCAGGTCTTTCCTGAAAATGGATGGAAAGTGTATGACGCCCAGTCGGAATACAAAAGACTGGTATTTAAAATGATCTGCTTACATGCTCTGGGTTCTTATTAAAATGTTTGGCATGGAGATATATTATAGGTTCTGTGTGTTTGTTGTAGGGCATACCGAATGAAAGCTGGAGGATAACAAAAGTAAATGATCACTACGAGCTGTGTGACACATATCCATCAACTCTTGTGGTGCCTGTAAACATACCAGATGAAGAAGTGAAGAGAGTCGCTGCTTTCAGGGCCAAGGGTAGGATACCTGTAAGTGATCACGCTTCGCATGTATGTAATGTAAATATGAATTGTTACGTAATACGTACAGTAGCTGGCTCTTGCGACCGTCTGTGGTAATGATGTTTCCTGGTGTTGTGTAGGTGTTGTCCTGGATCCATCCAGAGAGCCAGGCCACAGTGACCCGGTGCAGTCAACCCATGGTTGGAGTGAACGGGAAGCGCAGCAAAGAGGATGAAAAATACCTGCAGGCCATTATGGATGCTAACGCTCAATCCCATAAGCTCTTCATTTTTGATGCCAGGCCCAGCGTTAATGCGGCTGCCAATAAGGTTTGTTCACCGATTGTGAATTGACGTTTGATACATGAACATTCATATCTGTCGAAAGGGATAAAACAGAACAAATCTTGACCGTTTAGGCGTTTGAGTGTAAATGTGTGTGTAAACTGAGTGCCACATGTGTGGGGGGTGGCAAACTCAATAAGAATGAAATGCATCTAACTATTAATGCACAGAATCTCTGCGTGAGTGTAACCGTGTCCCGCACCCACATATGTATTTTTGAATGTATTTTTAAAGCTGCGTTCATATTGAGCATAAACCAATGAAAATGTCCTCTTTCCTTTTTTTCCTCTAGATGAAAGGAGGTGGATATGAAAGTGAGGATGCATATCAGAATGCTGAACTGGTGTTTTTGGATATACATAATATCCATGTGATGAGGGAGTCACTTCGCAAGGTGAAGGAGGTGGTGTACCCAAACATCGAGGAATCCCATTGGCTCTCCAACCTTGAGTCCACTCATTGGCTTGAGCACATAAAGGTCAGTTTGAGTACAATCCAAGCAAGAGGGGACAACTTTGCTTACTTCCCGTATCTGCGTGAAGGGACGGGTACAATATTAGGAGACCGGAAGAATGTTGGAGTCTATTCATTTCCAATGGGAGAATGAACGTGAACACAGCTTATGATCCATTCCTTAACTCATGGACACTGAACTAAATACTGGACCCAATTATCACAAGGCACACAATATTTACAAGATATTCATACTAAAACGGTTTCTTTTAGCGAGACTATCAGGAGAATATCCACTTTGTTATCGACCTTTCTTTATCCCAGCAACAAACTCTCGCAAGATAAGGAGTCAGGAACAGTCCCTGTCCATCTGCAATTTGACGGACGACACATAGGGGCCTCTGAGAGGAGCAAACCATGCCTACTTTTGTAGGATTTGTGTGTGTACCATTTTGCCTCTAGTGGCGCCAATCTTCATACATTAATAATCTTTGGTACAATCATTCACCACCTGTCAGGACTGGGCAATGCAATATTATTTTGAATTGAATCAATGAACGATGTGAAAAATTCAGTGTTGAGGTATTGCAAATATTCTCCCTTTGCTTGTGTTATTTGGAAGTTCAATTTCAATGAATAACGGCATTCAACATGGTTGAATTGTCTACACCAAGTTGTAGATGAATGAAAAATTAGGTCGAACCCAAGGTTTAAATGAGGTGAAATGAGGTCCGGAGTCTGGACCATTTTTGACCAAGTTATTTTATGTATTTTACACACAGCTGATCCTGGCTGGAGCACTGAGGATTGCAGACAAGGTGGAGTCTGGGAAGACGTCGGTAGTGGTGCATTGTAGCGATGGTTGGGACCGCACAGCCCAGCTCACCTCGCTGGCCATGCTAATGCTGGATGGTTATTACCGCACCATACAAGGCTTCCAGGTGCTACTGGAGAAAGAGTGGCTTAGCTTTGGCCACCGTTTCCAGATGGTAAATAGGCTCTCTTTTAAATTATTGCAATTATCATTTCATACTTATGTTGCCTGCTTGTCTGCATACTGTAAACACCCCTACACTGTATATTTCACAGTTAAGTATTAGAACACATTGTTGTACAGTGAAACCAGTAACAAACACTAATGTGCTAATAATACAGTTGCAGTAGAGTTGCACCCTAAATTATACAACCCCCACTGCAAATTTGGGATATTGACAAAATGTATGAACTATCAATAAATAAATCATAAATATAAATCAGACGAGAACAATTTAAATGGCTCAACAAAAAGCCACTTTCAATGACTATTGCTGTTCGACCTGCTGCAATGGTGACACATAGCCAGACACCGGCTTCTGGCAGCATTCTTGAGGAATCTTAAACCCAATCCTCATGTGCAATGACTTCCAGTTCACTAATATTCTTGGGTTTACATTTTGCAACCGCCTTCTCACCAGAGATTTTCTATGGCTAGTGCTCCACTCTTCCTTGAACTGTTGCAGTTGCGTAACTTGATTTTTCTTTGCACCTCTTTCCTTTCAGAGGATTGGTCATGGAGATAAGAACCACACGGATGCGGATCGCTCACCCGTTTTTGTTCAGTTCATCGACTGTGTTTGGCAGATGACCCGCCAGGTAAATGACAAGATCTGTTACTGAAGTGAACAAAATCTTCAGTTTAATGTGATAATAATGATTGTCTTTTTTAACTGAAGTTTCCAGCAGCTTTTGAGTTCAATGAATACTTCCTGGTGACTATCCTGGACCACCTGTACAGCTGCCTGTTTGGGACGTTCTTGTGTAACAGTGAACAACAGAGGGTGAAAGAAGTATGAATGAACCTAGTTTTTACTAAGAATTTTGAGCATTTTTCTGTTTTAAGTACGACACTAAAATTAAGCTCTATTTATAATCCTTGAATATTAACATACACTAGACTGACCAGGGAAGTTGTGGAATGTTTTGAAGATTGTTACTGTAAAGCGCTGTTCTAACAAAAACGTGTTTTTGACAGGAGATTCCCAAGAGGTCTGTGTCATTGTGGTCCTACATCAACAGCCAGTTGGAGGAGTTTACCAACCCTCTGTATGTGAACTACTACAACCATGTACTGTTCCCTGTTGTCAGTTTGCGTCACCTAGAGCTCTGGGTGGGCTATTACATCCGCTGGAACCCACGCATGAGGCCACAGGTATGTAGAATACATATATTGTCATGTGTTGTTTTGTTTGCACTCATAATTACTCACCTAATTTCTAATCTTGTAGATTGCCATCCATGTTTTTCTTTTTCCTTCTATTCAAAATGCAAATTGTAATACATTTTAATCAGTTTGCTAATGTTGGAAAAACGGGTATTGAGAATCGGATTCCATCATCCACAAATTCATCCCAGCCATGAAATATGAGTATACTTCCTCATGTATGTACAACATCCTCCTTCATTTTCTTGTAATTTGTTTTTCTAGGAGCCTGTGCACCAGCGTTACAAGGAGCTGTTGGCCAAGCGAGCAGAGCTACAGAAGAGAGTGGAAGAACTTCAGCGAGAGGTGACAAACCGTTCAGCTTCCTCATCCTCTGAAAGGGCAGGATCTCCCACACGCTCCATCACTCCAGTGCAGACCTTTGTTTGACATGACTGACTCCCACAATTGTTACATGAACAGAATCCTCTTGTTTGAGGCATCTGTGACAGAGGGTTGGAGTGACATTCTGCCTTAGTAAGCACCTACTACAAGTTTGCAGAAACAGATGATTGGCCTTGTACCATCACTTAACATTATGTTGCTGATGAGTTTCTGTAGTGTCATACAGCAGGAACCCCTCTGTGACCATACTCTACTCTTCCAAGGTTAAGCGAACATAGCCTGATAAAGAAAGTATGATTGGGCATAATTAGCTTACCTACAATCAGTGTTTGTAGTGTTTTTTATTTTTAAGTTATTATTTCACTAAAATATTAATAGAGTAAAACTACCTATGCCTTACTTTATAGGAACATTCTGTCCATTCCTCCGCTTTGCAAAGGACAGGTGGCAATGATTGTTTGAAGGACAATACATTTAAGCAATTGTGAATATGTTAGAATATTTTGTTGTTAGAACACTATTAACGAAACAACTAAATATCTCTTTATGAGAATATAACTAAGGGCTGGAATGTTAACTTAGCTTCTAATATTAGAAAAGAGTTGGTGGTATTTGGGATAAAGATTGTTTTCTTAAGTCATTGCAGGATGCTTTGACCAAATATGATGTATGATTGTGTATGAACATACATTCCTTTTAAGATTCCTTTTTTCTGATCTACAGTAGCAGATAAAAAAAAAGAAAGGCGAAAGCGAAATGATGCTTTGGTAGAGGTTCGGTTGTGTAGTTACCGTGCCATGATCTAACTCCGGATATTGGTGAGATGTCAATTGATTAGAAATGTTGATTTATATCGCACAGGTCTCAAATCACCATTTTTAGCACATAAAGGAATATAATCAAACTGGATCCTGCCAATGTATAATATTATAAAACTCACCACAGCTTTATTTATTATTAATAACTTCAACGTCCTGTTGATTTTACTATGAAGATCCACAGATCCAGTCTGGGTCGTCTTCCTCATTCAATTAGTAAAATCAACATGAAGTTTACTTTATGATTTTTAGTTTCACCGTGTCAAATCAATTCATATACTGTATATAATTAGTCGTTTTTGATAAAAATACGGGTATTTTGGGGCAGAATCGGCCATTCCTTCATGGGGTAAAATGACACAGTTTTCATTATTGGAATTGCATTATTGTAAGTATTGTAGTGAAGGTAATTACAACAAGCACTGATCTTGTGACATTTTTAAACAGGAAGCAAAATATTCTAAACTTACTCCACGATTCTTCCAATAATCATATACTTTGAACCACATATCCAGGTTTTTGCCGAAAGTCAAAGTCAAACAAGGAATCACGTGACGTTGATTCCTTCCCCTATTCGCTCATACTAGGACATGGCCTATGTGTAGGCAGAAGAATAGTTAAGGTAACTACACAACCCAAACATGTATCAAAGTGTAATTTTGCTTTAAAGTTATTTATATTCCTCACTTCTAGACCTGTATTTATAATAATGTGTTATCAATCTCTATCTCTTATAAAGGTGTGAAGGTGTTTTTTCATTTCTGAACTGCACTGAACATGCATTTGTTGATGTCTCATTCAGAGGATATCTATAATTGGATATCTATCAAACTGTTGATAAATCAGTCACCATTTCATGTTACATAGAGATTGTGACTGTAGTCTTCAACCAGATTTCAATATAGCCACATTAGATGCAGGGTTATAGTTCTATACACCCTTTATAGATCTTGCATCAGAGTGCACTTGTTTCAATAACTGGAGGTCTAGAGGGAACTTCAGTGTCTAAGTAATAATTGGCTAAAAAGCATGTACTGTATAGGGCAGCCAAGGAGCCAAAACAAATAGGTTGCATTTCACTTTGGTGGAAAACCGTCAAGTGTGTTCCACACATATTTTTAGTTTTGGATTAAAAACTAATTTTGACAGCTGGAGAGAAATTATGGACTACAATGACTTCCAAATTTAAAAACATTCCACCCATAGAGGCAACTTTGTCATGTTAAACACTGACTACTACAGTACATGCATTAGCATGTCTCTTAACAGATTTTATTAACATTTAGTATTAAAAATGCATCACCTATATGTCATCAATATTAAGTTGACATCTCCCATACAAAAAAATATTTGTAGCAAACATTTGCAATTCCATTACAGTTTTTTATTACATATCATTTTTGCAAGATCTCAGGCATTAGAGGAGGTACAGGAATTGTTTTAGCCACTTTGAAACTTGTTTCCACAATTACCATTCCATTCACAATAGCAGGCCTTCTATATATTTCCTACTACTGTAATGTGAGATAACTGCAAAAATGTAATTAGAAAGGCAAATTAATAAAATGTTATACTATAGAGATGTTTATGTGAAAGTGAGCAGTTATTTTTTGACAATGTGCGAATGTGTGCTGTGAAAATAATACTTGCATGGAGAAGATCTTAAATATAAACATATTTGTTCAGGAAATGAGAAAACAGTAGCCATCCTGCCTAAAAGAATTGTCAACTTGCAGCAGCCCAATGATTACTACACCCATTAGACCAATTGGGTTTGGCAGGCCAATTTTTAGCTTAATGCTTGTTTCATTAACAAGCATTGGAGTTCCTAGACAGGGGGCATCATTTTCATGATATAATGGGCCCTATAACTACATCTATGTATATATATATATATACTGTATACTAGAAAATATTCCTGAAGAAACAATGTGGGCGCTGCAAGCCTAAAGATTGTACTATACATAATACAAATTTTAATTTTGAATGCCACAAACCAAACATTTTGAGTTCAACTCTAACGGTGGTGACTGATATTTAAGTTGAGTCACGTGTGCAGAGCAAGACGACACCAGCCAATCAAGACGACAGAACAGGCAGCAGCATCATACGGCAAGTCCTGAAGTTTATTTCACACAGTACAATATATAGTAACAGTATTGGATACATGAGATGACGAGAAGATATGAGACAAGGATAATAACATGCATCTCGTATCATTGTGCACAAACGTCATTCAGTCTTATCTGATAAAGTAGTTGATGGTCATCATGGTATCAAGGGTATCATTATATGCTTACGCAGATGATAGTAATTCAACACATTTTATGTACTGGGTCAAGCAGATAAAGGTCTTAATTCATATTAGAGGCCAGTCTATGACATCTTATCTTTATGTGGCATTGACCACCGATAGGCAGACAGAGTGACAGAGACAGATTCCTGAAATATCTATATACTTTATGGGAGATACTAAATGTTGCCTGTGCAATTCACAACACATTATGGGCATTGTGACACCCACGTTGTCGCAACGCCTATGGATATCTTTGTATCTGTCTGTCTAGTATATTCCTGTCCCTTTTATACCCATTTGGGGATCCCTGGTGTCATCAGTATATGCCGTATATCTATCAGCCCATATACAGTATGAGCATATCGGTTAGATTGGTCATGGTTCTGGACAAGTGGATATCCATATGCCTATATGGACAACCGGATTTCCATATATGCCTAATTGCCTATATAGGGGCATATTGCCATTGTTTATGGTTGCCTGGGTCATGATGTTGATGGTCGACATGCCATTCACGACATTCCAGTGACGTAACTGAGGTGATGTAGACCATGTATATATATATATATATATATGTACATGTTGGAGAAACCTTTTAAAACAATTTTACATATTTTATATTACAATCTAAAAGTGAAACCATGATGAAGAAGAAGGTGGTTGATTTTGATGAGTCATGGAACAGGCTACAGAAGACAATCAAGGATGTTTTGATGCTTGACTGTGTGGACAGAGCTACATGGAACAACGTCTTTTCTGAAATCTATAACTTGTGTATTGCACACCCAGAGCCACAGCACAAAGAATTATACACAGAGACAAAGGTGCTTCTGGAAAATCATGTCAAGCAATTGTGCAAGAACATTCTCGAATCAGATGAGAATGTTTTAGTGATGTACCACAGATACTGGGAAGACTACAGCAAGGCTGCTGACTACCTGGACGGCTTATACAGCTATCTCAACAAGCACAAACTAACACTTGCAGACATGGGACAGACCTGGGGTGAGGACTTGCATTTGTCATGTCCACAGATCGGAGAGCTGGCGTTAGACATGTGGAGGAAGTGGATGATTGAGCCCCTCAAGGATGTGCTCATCCCATTGTTGCTCAATGAAATAAGAAATGACCAGAAAGTAATGTGGGGTATAAATGGAGTCATCAACTCCTTCGTTCATGTTGAACAGTACAAGAAGTGGTTCCCACTGAAATTATATCAAGACATCTTCGAGGGGGCATTTCTGGCTAAAACGGCAGAGTATTACAGACAGGAATCTTCCAATCTACTACAAGAGTCCAACTGTTCACAGTATATGGAAAAGGTCTTAGCATGGTTGAAAGATGAGGAGTTGCTATATCAGAAGTATCTACATCCTAGCTCCCTTGCTAAAGTCAAACGTGAATGCCTACAGAGGATGGTGGTTGACCACCAGCAATTCCTCCTCACGGGGTGTCAGAACATAATCCGACAAGAGAAGACAAATGACATTGCCAACTTATACATCCTATTGCAGCATGTGTCCGGTGGCATATGTTATATGATCCAGGAGTTGAAGGTCCATATCCACGACACTGGCCTCCAAATTACCAGTAATCTTTCTCAGGAAGATATGTCAACCCTGTTTGTCGACTCTCTACTGGAGGTTCACAGAAAATTTGTTTGCCTTATTAACACTGCTCTGAACGGCAATCTTCATTTCATGAGGGCCCTCGAAAAGGCTTTCACATCGGTGGTGAACTACAGGGAACCCAAGTCTATCTGCTGCAAAGCCCCTGAACTACTGGCCAAGTACTGTGACAATCTGCTGAAAAGGTCTGCAAAGGGAATGATGGAGAACGAGTTGGACGACAAACTGACCAGTTTATTCACTGTGTTCAAGTACATGGACGACAAGGATGTGTTTCAGCAGTTTTACTCCAGAATGCTAGCAAAGCGGTTAATATATGGCCTGTCATTGTCAATGGACTCAGAAGAAGCCATGATCAACAAACTAAAGCAAGCCTGCGGCCATGGGTTCACAAATAAACTCCACACAATGTACATGGACATGGGCATGAGTACCGACCTCAACAACAAGTTCAACAACTTTATCAAAACTCAAGAGTCTATGGTAGACCTGGGCATCAGCTTCCAAATCTATGTACTACAGGCAGGAGCCTGGCCAATAACACGTATCACCTCCACCTTCACCATCCCTCAAGAACTAGAGAGGACCGTACAGATGTTTGAATTGTTCTATAATAGTCAGCACAGAGGTAGAAAGTTGACCTGGCTGCACTATCTCTGCACAGGTGAGGTCAGAATGAACTACCTATCCACGCCCTATGTGACTGTGGTGACCGCATACCAAATGGTTGTGCTGATGGCCTTCAACAGCAACCAAACTTTGGCCTACAAGGAACTGCAGGACAGCACCCAGATGAACGAGAAGGAGCTACAGAAGACCATCGGTTCCCTCTTGGATGCCAAGGTACTCAACCACGACTCGCAAGAGGAGGAAATAAAGGCAAAATCCATGTTTTCATTAAATATGGACTTCACCAGTAAAAGGACAAAGTTCAAGATAACAATGTCGATGCAGAAAGACACGCCACAAGAGATAGAGCAGACAAGGACCTCTGTAGATAAGGAGCGAAAAATGTATTTAGATGCTGCTATAGTGAGAATCATGAAGGCCCGCAAGGTTCTACAACACAACACCCTCATCCAAGAGGTCATCAACCAGACCAACGCCAGTTTCAACCCAAGCATCAGCTTGATCAAGAAATGCATCGAGGGACTCATCAACAACGAGTACATTGAGCGCAGCCAGAACTTTGCAAACGAGTACAGCTATGTGGCGTAAAGGCAAGAGCCAGTAGTGTCCATATCCTCCATCCCACCTATGAACTGTAATGGTATGCTAAAAGGTATGCTATAATGAGCGCATATCTCAACAAGGATGCGCACAACCCAATAATACTTATAAAGCAGTAATGTTAAACTGTCTTCTCTGTCCCAGATACCCATGGGATACCACCTATAGGTAGGTTATACAGTAGTATATCTCTGCACTTGGGAAGAAACCACCCAACTCCAAAATGAATGAAAAGAAAAACTCATATTTTTAAAACAAACAACAAAGAGCGGCCCTCACTTCAAAGGGTGTTCAATAGCATTGATTTATTATTATGGGAAACAAGGGGGGAAAAAAAGGTTAGGTGGTTTCCTCCTGACAATATGAGAAATATACACATGCACATGCGCACATCAATGATAGATTGATTGATTGATTGATTGAAGTATTTATTAACAGTTTGCAGAATGGGTACATTATATGAAAGACACACTGATAAAGCATTACACTTGTTTACAACAGGGTCCACCCTTTCTGTTATGTATTTTTGTTTGTCACTGATGTGAAAGCCCAAGACAAATTTCCCTTGTGGACAATAAAGGTTACCTTGACCTTGACCAATTCATCAGAACATTAGAGACGTACAACTATACACTTTTAGATAAAGAATCACACCTGTGTGAAGTGAGGGGTGGTCTTATCATCATACATCTTCATGATGTAAAACAAAATATGAAAATATCAACTAGAACTGCACTCTGCCGAGTGCCAACTTGTGCGCGAGCAGAGCGCAAGTACTCCCTACTCTGAACGGTTGTTCAGAACCTCCACAAAAGTCTCTGCCCAGGCTCTCTGAACGATTGTTCAGAACCTCCACAGCCCGAATTATATATGGGCATAAAAGGGACACAGACAAAACAAGTAGGCCAGTGCCCAACGGCTACTATAGTTCGGACTCCTGCTATCGGCAGATCTCTATCAGATGCTAGATTCTTTTGTTCTCTTTTCCTACGTCTTCTTTCTTCGTCCTTTTCCTTCTGTTCTACAGAAGGTCTAATTGCTGTCTGTTGTTAGCTTCCCTGAAGTTCTTCCAATACTGCAAGATAATTGTAATGATGGGTCTTCTAACGTAAGTCTATTCCATCATCATCATGCCCCCGTAATAGATCTGGCTTTATTGCCCAAGGGTTCTACCATCCCTACCCATACACATTACACACACAGATACACGTGTACATATTGTACACACGTTACCCACTACCCACCCAACACCGAAAGATATCTTAATTACATGACCATTACGTCACCATCTAATCCAGCCAATCAATGGGAAGTTTCCCACCCGTTTCACCCCGCCCACAGGGCTCTGCTCACGCAAGTAATAAATTAAATATATTTATTAATTAACAAATTACTCTAGTTGTCATCATGAAATCGTTTTCATGAACATGAAGTCCATGTCAATTAATTTGTGTTAGGACAAAATAGCCGATTTGCTCAGACACATTACCTAAATTCTCCATTCATTGTCAACGGCATTTAATGTTTGTGAAAAGCCCTTTGAATTGAATTGTTAGGACAACAATCACACCTGTGTGAAGTGAGCGGTGCAACTGTACCATGTGGGGGTCCCCTGGGTGTCCCCGCAACATCCAGACCCCCAGGAACACGTCCAGGGGAGTAGCCCGATTCCGGAAATCCGCCCGCGTCCGAAACCGTTCATAAATGACAGAGTTACCGTGTGGGGGGGTCCCCGGGGAGTCCCCAGGGGGTCCCCGGAACATCCAGACCCCCAGGAACGCAGTCAGGGAGCCAGCCCAGTTACGGCGTGCCTTCCCACGTCCGAAACGGTGGAGAAATTACCGAGTTACTGTATGGGGTTCCCCGGATGGGGGGTCCCTGGAGACAGGGGGGTCCCCGGAACATCCAAACCCCCAGAAACACGGCCAGTAAAAAAATACGTTACGGTACTTTAGGAGTTCCTGGGGGGTCCCCGGAATGTCCAGAGTTCACACACGCAGGGGGCGGCTGGGCTGGCGTGTGTCGGCCTGTGTCTTAAATTGTCGAGAAATTACCGAGTTGCAGTGTTGTATGTTTTGGTACTCGGACATACACGGACACATACAGTACATACACACATTGCTACGTAATGGAGCGGTGAGGCACCGCTCAAAAATCTACACCATAGCTGAATATAGGAGGGGCTAGGACACATGATGTAAAATTGTAAATTCTTCATTCATGTCGATGGGAATTTAATATTTGTGTAGGACAAAAATACCAATTTGCTCAGACACATATGATTTAAGTTCTCCATTCATTGTCAATGATCATTTTATAATTGTACAAAACAAAAATAGACGATTCACTTTGTAGGACAAAAATATTGATTTGCTCAGACACATACAGTATGACGTAAATCCTCCATTCACTGAATTTAGGAGGGGCTATTTTTGTAGTTGTGTGTGTAGTAGCACATTTAGTACTTCTGTTTGTTTTTGGTATTATCTATCTGTTTTTACTTCCTTTGTTCTGAGGTGGAGAGTTGAGATGTGCCTGCTACTGCTACTGCTGCTGTGGGGAATTGGTACTCTCCGCAGATTGGCCCGGCTCTTATGAGCTCTGTGACACAGGCAGTGGATTGGATGGTGGCCACACCCAATCTGCTATAAAGCAAACATTGAAAGCCCTGTCGGCTTCAGGGCAGCACGCAATCGGTCCCCTGTCCTCTCACTACATAACAGTATTTTTGTGATAACGTGGGCAATATAAGCTTCGGCTTCAGCCCTAACCTTTACGGCCAAATAGTCACCTTGTTGACTAAGTTGTAGGCTACTGTATGCTCAACTGTATTGGCTTTAACAAATAAAATTCTAACTAACCCCAACCGACACCTGTGACCATCCTGTCAGTAATAGCTTTTCGAAGAGACTAGTTTGTTTAGTAACCTGCCTCAGTAGGCTATGCAAGTTTTGAGAATGACAGTTCTTTATTTGTGCTAAGTTTTGTTTTCTGTTACTATTACTTGCTATTACTTGCGCAAGCAGAGCGAGCACAAGTATTGTGATCGGTTGTGGACCGGGGAGATGGGTGGTCATCGATTCGGTATTTAAGTCCGACGTCATTTTGTAGTCCTACGTTACGTCCGGCTCCAAGTGGCAGCAGCTCCCCTCAGCTTCTCATTGTAAATAGCAATATATAAACGCGTGAATCTTTTTACAATAAGGTTGAGGTTAACATGGGTCTTCCACCTCGAGTGGAATTATTAATGTTCTGTACAAGTGTCCATGACGAAAAAAATATATGATGTGGAGATAATAAATCCACCAAATTAATACGATCTCTAATGGAGGATTTACAGTAGTTAATACAATGAAATAAAATGGTGATAGTATTCCATGTGGGCAGACAGGCTGTCACAGCCAGATTTGGGAGTCCAGTAGCTGTGTTGTTGCAAGGAAAGCGGTAAAATTAGACTTTAGTGGTTGTTCGAGTCTCAGATCGGTTCAAACACCGCTCCGATGGAGGCGTACGTCAGAAGACCCTTTATAAACATGGGGAGTACTTGAACTCTGACGCTCGCCCCACTCACACCATGGCCTATCCTGCGCAATGCGCAAGTTAGCACTCGACAGAGTGCAGTTCTAGTTTTCTGTTTGTAGTCAGGTTCTGTTTTAGGTAGCCTATGTGTTTATTGTATATTTTTGTAACTATTCCAAATGTCTGTAAATAAATGTACATTCAGTTTTATTCCAGTTGTCCTTTTACATTTTATGTTGCTTCCCCTAACCCTAGACTGGGGGGCGTAGCACACACACTATTGTAGTGTGTATGCTACACAATGTGTGAACAAAAAATGCATTATGTTGTAGTGACTACAACATAGCACCCACACCATCCAACCTGATAGAACCACTTGCAGATCAAACCCAATACACAATATGTGAACAAGAAATACATTGTACTTCCTACTGCCTAAGTTCCGGCATCTCGCACAAGATATTGTAGATTGTGATATTACCTGGACAGACAAAGAACATAAACAAAGGGACAAAAACATCAAGAGTCTAGAGTAGACTCTACGCCTCAATAGCTGCTAAAAATAAATAAATGAATAAAAATCACCTTCACACCTTGACAGTTGACCACCTTTCTCACACATTTCTCACCTGCTAGTCTAGCCTCTCCCTCTGCCCTGCAGTTTTTCTCTTCTTTTTTTCTTTCTCTTCATTTCATTATTATTCCAATTTCCCCCATGTAGTGAATTCAAGGATAGTCCGTAGCTGTCACTGCCAACACCTACTGTTGTTCTCGGGAGGTTGTGCTGTAGTGTAGACAACCAGGTCTTCTTCAGTACAGTACAGCATCTGGTTCCTTTCACACCACAGTTGGGTTTAGAAGAAATTAGCTTCTCAAAGCATTTGCTCTGGGTATGAGGGCAACAGGATGGCAATCATACTTAATAGTGATCATGTTACCATAATATTAATGAACTAGTAATAACGATAACTGGAAAGCTTGACTTAAAACATGATTGCCCTCATTTTATTTGGAGCTTGTATTTGTTTTTACTGATGACTAATAATACGTTTAGGGTTAGGTTAGGCATAGTTTTACTGAGAGACTGAGACTAAGGTTAGGAATAAGGTTATTCATTTAGGCATGGTTTACTGAGGTTACGTTTAGGAACATAGACATATATATATCTATGTTTAGGAATACCAGGCAGAAACTGTTCTACCGATTCCGACGAATTTACGCCTGTGTGTTGAGGCGAGCATTCTGATATTCGTAATAACATAACATGTAGGCTAATAGGGAGGAAGCTTTGAAATACCTGTGATTGATTGATTGAAATTTGTATTTACAGCATGTAGAATGGGTAGATTTCAATTAAAGTACAGGTCAATACAAAAATGTTTTTGTGACAGTGCCTGCATTCATGTTTTAGGGTGGTTTTAGTAAATCCAAGGGATGTAATTTACCAAAAATGCCATGCGTAAACAGTGCAGGCCAGGGGGATTAAAACCATTGAAGGTATAGATCTAAATGTGGATGGTTAATTTATTTCACATCTTGAGTTTGTCTTAGCAAAGTTAAAAAGTGAATTTCTTGTCTTGTCATAATTGCTGTTGCAATGTCAGAATAAAGGTCATTTTAATTGCATTGGAACTAAAGACATTTAGGTTTAAGCATATATAGCCTTTATATATGTCTATGGGTTTAAGTATCCGTAATTACATTGCCGGGGATTTGCTACATTTACTGGAACAAAGTCAGTCGCCGCATCTTGAATAAACAGGAAAAAAAACAATTACATGTGTGATTGGCTGCCGCGTTTCAAAATAAGAAGTCCTGCTCACGGGATAGGCTGATTGTGGCTCCTTTATTCTATAGTGGCCACTTCCGGTTAGGGTGACGACGTCGTTGATGCAAAAAAAGAGAAAAGGAAAACAGGAAAATAGCTTTCTTCTTGGGAAGACGAAGAGGAGTGGGAACTTTAATCAAATCGCCTCTACCTCTAGTTACTTCTAATTCGACCACAGTCCGCGGATGATCTCAAGCAGGGCCTGGTTTTAGTCAACATAGGCGTAGAAACAACAGAGTACATGTTGTGAGTGTATTGTTCATCGCTAGCTAACCCAGAGCGCTATTTCCATTGGGTTATTTCCACAGGCTAGCTAAAGCTAACCAGCTAGTGCCGCTAGCTAGTATAGCTAACTTTAGCCACCACCACCACCACCAGTGTGTGCTGTTGTCTAACAGGGAGCTTTTTTAGGCCAGAGTTATTGTAGTAACGGAGCGCTGAGACGAATAGTAGTGTTTTTATCCCAGTGACTTTTTTGGTTCAGAGCGGACGAGAATGGCAACATCAGCCCTGTACGCGTGTACGAAGTGTAACCAGCGGTACCCTTTCGAAGAACTGTCGCAGGGACAGCAGCTGTGCAAGGTTTGCTTTGGTTCAATGGGGGGTTGTGTGTGTGTGGGTCATTGGGGAGGAGGGGAGCTCCTCTGCCAGATGCAGCTCTCAATGAAATACTATTTTGTTTTCCTGTGTAAACGTAAACGTACTAGTAGACACACCAGGGCTGTTCACTGTTTGGACGCGGCGGTGTTTCACTGGGCTGTGTTTGACTGTGCGTGCTTGCTTCAGATTATGTAATAGGGTTTATCTCTTTTACCAACCTGGAAACCGCTAATGCTATAATAGTAGCCTAGTTTAGATAATGCTGTAAGGGCCGTGCTAAATTCGTTTGTTAAAGGTGTAACGACACCGTTAAAACTCTTGTTGTTGTCCAGTTAAAATCATAGAATCTGACTATGCGACCACAAGTGTGCTGTTTTTAAAATGTTGTCATTCCTTTGAATACAAGGTTTAGCCCTTTTCCTGAATAGAAAACGGCAGCTTGTTGCTCTTCTATTGAGTGAACAGATTATGCCAGTGTTGTACGGCATATATCTATTTTATGATAATTGAAGACGACATATTCTAAAATATGTCATTATTCGGTTACATGGATAGATTCACGTGGCAATTAAGTATGAATCCATGCCCTTTAAAAATGGACAATTCCTCATCTACGTTTACAGCAAAAGCGACGTATTTTATCCGCCGTCTGTATGGTAGAGTATGTTAATGTCTTTGTTGGTTTACCCTTTGTCTGAGTAATAAACTGACCTGCTAGTTAGAATCTGATAACCGGTATCTGGCATGAGAAAGTAATAGATGCATATATATTTATCCTATAGGAATATTTGACGTCGTTGCTGTCATTCATCCCATAGTCCAATATCCGCTCAACTCAGACACAGCTTTTAAATAGTGCTATACTTATTTTATTTTATTTATTTATTTTAATTATTAACCTGTTACAAACCATACATCTCTTTGGAAGAGTTGTATTGAAGTAGAGTGACAGGGTGACTCACTGAGTAGTGTGTTGACCACATAATTGCAACTTCCCCTGTAGTCCAGCTGAATACCTGTGTTGTGTTGCATGTCTTTGGCAACATATTACAGGCACCTGGTCGTTTGGAATTCATTAAAAGTTGCGTGAGCGTGTGATTTTTATTTATTTGTTGCTATTCTTATTTGATCTCATACCCCTTTTCCCTTTGTATTACAGGAATGTCGCATTGCACATCCCATAGTGAAGTGCACATTTTGCAGATCTGAGTTTCAGCAAGAAAGGTGAGAGAGGCCTCAAAGCTCTTTGTATGTCATACAAGTAGAGAATAACAGCATGCTTCACTGCTGATGCAATGAAATGTTTTTCAGTGGTATGATGGTATCTTATTCAAAGTAGTAACGTAACTGATATTTTTTTCCTTTGCAGTAAAACAAATACAATCTGCAAGAAATGTGCTCAGAATGTCAAACAATTTGGGACAGTGAGTGATTTGTTTGTCTTGTTTCGATTAATTTCAGCTCTTCCAAGATGACTTAAAGCTGCAATCCATAACCTTTTTTAGTGAATTTGTCTTTGTAACCAATCTGTAATGGTTGAGTAATATTACTACAATCTTACTAACACAACTGTGGTGGAATTTGTGGGCTGAGGGACAACATTGAAAATAATGGAGCCTGTGTTAACAGAAAGTATTTAATGAGCAGTACATCACGTCATCTGCTTAATTGGCACAAATAGCGTAGCTTAACAGAGGTAAATGTGGATTTCTCATGGTTGTGGTGACTATTCAACCGTAGGTTGATGAGTGGTGCTCCCCTCCAAGCATTGAACTATTTTCAACTTGAAGCACCCAGGATGCTTCGCCGAAGAACATGGACGCAGAAAAACAGCGCATCTTGATCATAGAAATGCATACCGACTTTCTGTGTAGACCAGCCCTAAAACTCACACGGCCCTTTGGTGTGTTGGGGACCAGGGTTCACAGGGTTCACAACAAGGCTAGGACATGAAAGTTATGGATTGCAGCATCAAATTGCATTTGTTTGTTTTGAATAATTATTTGTTTCTATTGTTTATTTGCTCTTTTATAAAATATTTTATTTCTTTGTCCTTCTCTTCTAGCCCAAACCTTGCCAGTACTGTAACATCATTGCAGCTTTTATAGGGACAAAGTGTCAGCGGTGTACAAACTCAGAAAAGAAGTATGGACCGCCACAGACCTGTGAGCAGTGTAAACAGCAGTGCGCCTTTGATCGCAAGGAGGAGGGCAGAAGAAAGGTAAAACCCGCACAGTGAAAAGTGCACAACTATTCAATCAATCAATCAAATAAAATTACAAAAAATACATAAAAAATGGGGTGGTTCTGTAACCTTCTGTGTTAGTCATAACTGACACACACGCCAACACCCCCATGGTTGATCTGGCCTGTCTTGCTGCTGTAGCTGATTAATTACAATCTTCACATGCCACTATTACACAATCTAAATAACATTAGCAAAATCAAAATTGGAGTGTTCTGTGACTTGCTGTGTGTAGCTGACACACACACCAACACCCACTTGGTTGATCCCACTGTGGGACTCAATACAAATTTCTATCTACACACCACCCTGTTATTTATTGTGCTACAGAGATAGTTAGCCATTCCAGAGCAATGCACATGCACGCAGCTTAGAGAGAACATTGCTTGGTAGTTATATTTACCAGCCACTGTTAAAAACCTACCAGCATTTGGCTGTTGCTAACAAGCACACTACGTATCAGGTGGACGGGAAGCTGCTGTGCTGGCTGTGCACTCTTTCCTATCGGCGCGTCCTGCAGAAGACGAAGGAGCAAAGAAAGGGTTTCGGTTCCTCAAACTCCTCCACCCTCAACGAGAAGGACCACCACTCCAGACAGCAGCAGCAGCACCACCATCATCACCACCACCATCAGCAGCAAAGACACAGCAGCTCTCACCACAAGTATGTATATCATGCTGTGTGTCACCATTGCACAGCCCTCTTCTGAAGGAGAGATGCATTAGAGTTTGAGGAGAAAGTGGGAAGGATTTTCTATAATATATTTGATTTATTCAACTGTTACAGACTCAGTGGGAGCCTCAGTCCAGAGCAGGAACAGGGACTGTGGAAGCAGAGGTGAGACTATCTTGCCCTTTATCTCTATCACACCTTTCCGTTTTGTAACCTGTAAAATGTACATGTTTTTGATGGTTCAACACTGGAGCTATAGTGGTCGTTCGAAAATCCGGTGCGCTGCGCACCAGGTTTGCTGAGTGGGCGCACTCACCAACCCTACCCTGAAGATGGGGCTGGCCGGTGCGAGTCGGTGTGATTGCGTCACAGCTGTCTCGAGCGCTCCCCTAATGCTATGAATTAGCCTACCTTTCAATGATAAGCAACGTTAGTTGCTGTAATGCGTACTGTAGTGCGGCCATGCGGTGGTTCCCAAACCTTTTCATGTCAAGGACCCCCAAATTGACACTCATTATCCTGCGGACCCCATTAGAAAATGTATGCCAATGAAGCCCCATAAGAGTGCATTCTTATGGCTCTGGCAGTGATTCTCACCATTTTAGAAGAAGGTGTGTTGTTTGGTATTAACTGGTTGTTTGTAAATAAGGCACACTGAACGCATTCTGTGGCGTCACCGCCCACCACACTCAACAAACTCACTGCATTCCCGGTGCGCATTTCCGAACGCCCCCATAGTGTCAAATGTTGTACATAAAATGTAGTGCACTCAAGTTGACACACACACACACAGACACATTTTAAAGAGATAGTGCGGGGAGTGCAGTTTTTCTTAGTGCACTAGTGACTCCTGTGGGTGGGGGGTGTTGTTTTGTACATTGCTAATTGATGTGTTCTATGGATTTATTTTCAGCCATAAATCGTCTTCAATCCAGAAGGAGACTCCAAAGAAAAAACCAAAACTAGAGATGAAGCCATCCAATGGGGACAGGTATGAGATGGTTTAATTTAGAATGTCTTAAATCTGACTTAACCTATACCTGCAGAGCCAGGTTGGCTTTACCTTGTTGTTCATGCAATACAGGTACAATAGGCCAATTATTTGTTTATAAACATTGGGACTGGGCACATGGGTGACTGTTTCAAGTAATCAATTCCCAAAACAGATTGTTTTGGGGAGTGCTGGTTAGTGGTTTCAGTCGATTCAACCTTCTCTTGTGTGTTGGCTAGTGAGGCACACCCTAGGAGACATTTATACTTCATTGTGCAACAGTATTGCACACAAAGAACAGCTGATATACAAGCTGAGCTTAGAGGTCAGCTTGAACTGTTTTGAATTGCTATTATTGTTCAAACATAACATAAACAAAGGATTATATATTTCAAGGGTGAGAGATCACAATAAAAATCCTAATCATTCTTCCTACACACTGGGAGAAAAACAGCATTTGAAAGTTTGATGGTGCATTTTTTACACGTGAGTGCAGTGAGAACTTTTCCATTGCCTGTTATGAGAGGCGGGGTTCTTCTGCAGCCAGCCTGGTGCTTATCAGGGTGACGTCGTCTGTTAAGGCGTCTATAC
>OOFJ01095344.1:0-10664 GCA_900323375.1 Benthosema glaciale
CCGATCAGAAACAAAGCAATAACGCCAGCTGCGGGGTATTGGTGGCGACTTGTTGCTTTGTTGCTGGTTGTGGCCGGCATGGGTCCGTCCGTATTACTGTAGTCTGTAGGCAACACTTTGTAGTTTCTGTCGATGCGTAACACTAAACTTACTATTAGTGGTGGAGAAGTGGGCGCAGTGAGCAGCCCGAAAGGGGAGGCGCCGCTTTTGTGTGGACCAGAGCCATAGAGTAAGGCAGAGTTCGCTATTATGGGCATGACGTGTTCAATTGCCTTAACTCGTAAATCTGAGCCATAGCTTTTTGACGTCAGAGTAGTCCGGGAGCTGGTTTTGTGAAGGAATCTGCAAGTTTTAATTTATTTTATATTAGCCGATGTGGATACAGTTAAAATGGGACGTGAAGGCAGTACCATGCCATAGTATTAAGCAAGTGGTGTGTGCATTTTGGTGCCTTAAGAGGGTGTGGGGGGCATGGGATGTAAGTACAATGGTCTGGTGAGTTGCGCCTTTTGTGTAGCTAAATGATAACGCGAGCGTTTTAAAAAAAAAGCTAAACAGAATCCAGGTCTGGTGAACCGCAGGCGTGTGCACGAAACGAGCACCCAGAAGACACAGAAGTGGGGAAGAAAAAAAATCACACTTGTGTGAACTTAAGTGAGGGGCACTCAGTGTGGCTGCCACATGACATTACAAGGTGTATGCTGTTTTTCCCTTGAATAAGACAAACATTAAAAGTCCATAGACTTGGCTGCCACATGACATCATGTCTGAAAGCCAGACATTGGAGCGGTAGCGCGCCCCTCAAAAAACAGCCAACCTAAAAGTACTCAGTAATTTGTCTTGGATATGTACTTGAGTAAGAGTAGTAAGTATGCCTATCAAAAAATAATAATCAAATAAGTTTTAGTAAAGTACTGATCCTCAGAATCTAACTGTAACTGGGTCTATTGGGGTCCATTGGATTGCTTGCAATAAGACACTAAAGGTCACTGGTGATGTTTTTAAGCACCACTTTTTCATCTCCTAGTTTTACTCACCCATCATCGGTGTCCTTGGTCTCGCTGGCATAGGACGGAAGAAACAAGAGGATTAGTTATGATGACTCATGATCATAGACATTGGGAGGCCACCTGAGTGACAGCCAGGAGACCTTTAGCCTTTCTCAACTCGTTCCATTTGCATGTTGCCTGTCGTGCATTTCAAGCCAAAAGGGTAGGTTTGATGTTAGCAAAAGGTCGCCTATATGTCTATCCCGGGCCTATGACACCTATATAGTCACGTTGAACTGATCACAGCATTCAACAGGTAATCCATTTTACAGCATATTTCCTCTGGCTTAATGGTGTGGTGAAATGGTTAATTTGGGCATTTTATTTTGAAGTTTCAGCCTCAAACGCTGCCCGTTTCTGAACCAATCAGAGGTTGCATTATGGTGGAATTAATAATGTACACTTATGAGTGTAAGAAATACAACAAAGACGTAGAGTGACTCAATCATAATTTAATACAACCCAGGGAGACTTGCATCATACAAGCCTCCATTTCCATGAACATCTTTGTCTTTTATAGGCAACAGGTTACAAAAATACACTGGAGGTGTGGTTAGTGGACATAGCCTAGTCTTTTACAGAGATGCTATACTAAAGGGGCTGTGGTCAGTCAGGTCAGCTGTTAAGATTGACAGCTGCTGTTGGAGCTCATTGGTGCACAATGAGACTAAATGTAAGGCAGATAAATACACAATTTGTTTAATAACTATTATAGCATCCTTCTAGGCTATGGGGTTTATGACGTGCCACTTCCGCGTCTGAGAACGGCACGATGTACAGTATGTAAACAAAGTGCCAGCGTTGTGTGTAGCAGCAACGCCAAGGGATTACTTCTTACCTACACACAACCTATATATTTTAGCGTGATGATTAAGTTTACACTGAGGAAATCACTATCTGGAAGCCAACTTGAATGGATTTAGAAACGTAGTGTGTAATCACAACCAGCTGTGTGTGGAGGAAGATTCGGCGATGGGAAACGACAAATGGTGAGCTTAATTTCTATTTTTATTGATCCCAACCGCGACACGTCATCACACAGCACGTTTTCGGTTTCAGCAAGTAATTAAAAATCCATTTATGGACTTTTGATATAAAAATACACAAAAATGACTAAAATTAATAAATTTTCAGTCAAAATCAACACTGGTGTCTGGGGTGTGGCGGTTGGAGCTGGTCTTTATACAGATAGTCTGTCAAAGAAACGAGAGTTTTCAGAGACAGGCGGGCGGTAATTTCATTAATCACGTTTCGGTTGAGTGTGATGCCATTTATTTTAATTTAATTGTCTCCACAAGTCATTCCAATTTTGGTCACCCTTTCATGTTCAAATGGAACACAGACAACATTGGGAGGCTCATAATGACATGTTTTAAGAGCAGGATGAATTTAATATGCGAGGATTATTAAATTGAGATGTTCCATTTCCTCTGAATGCTGAACAAATAGAGGGGTCTATTTATTGCGTTGTCATTACTTTACTTCAAATTTTTGGCACTTCCAATACAGCTCAGAGTCAAATATTGTACTCCATTACAATGATTAGAAAACTTTAGTTAAGCTACTAAAAAACATTAATCAATTCAGCCCTATTTAAATGATGGCCATTTGAAAATAGACATAGCTGTGAATTAATTATAAACTCCTATCCATCAACGTTGTCATTTGTCTTCAAGATAATCCTTTTAAAAGATTTATTTAATTTCATGGCATCCCAAAAACTCACCTAATCCCCAAAACATGAATGGATTTAAATCCTGCAAGAGTGTCGAAAACATGCTCCATCTGAAATGGGAAAAGAAGAAGAAGAAAACAGGGGGTAAACATACCCTTTAATCTCCATTTACAGTATATTTAGCTTCAATCGGGTGCATATAATTGCTTCATGGTCCCAAATTGTATTTGACAATGGGACAATTAGTCTCTAAAAATGAAAAAAAGGGTGGCATCGGCATGAATGGGAAACTTGTTGATCTCTATATATAGAGTTAAGCACCCGTCCTGTATACACCCCTTATGGCATAATCGTCTTTAAGAACTCTTAATAGGGAACATCCTTCAGCAACACAAACACAGAGCTCGGTAAGGTATTGTTCCCGAGTCGACACAGACACACACTCACACACACACACACACACACACACACACACACACACACACACACACACACACACACACACACACTCAAGCGGCACTCTGGTGAGATTGAGAGCTTCATTTAAAGTTTCCTGTGATCTGGGATTTTGACCCCATTACGACGACGAAAGGAAGAACTGTTTATGCGAGTGCATGCGGTCACTGCATGGAAACCCTGCTCTATAGCTTTCTCCGACCCACCTGACCCCTTCCTTCCCTCGTGGGTTTCCAGAGTGTGGTGTGTAAGCTGCTTTGGTGTGAGCCTCAGCACAGCAGGAGGCCACGTACTGCATGGACTGACTGCATGTGGCCTTGCCTACTAGCTCTACACTAAACACCATCACTAAACACAAGTATATTTTACCCAATGTAAAAAATATTCCATGAAAAATATTTCTCATCAAAATATATTGGAGCACAGCAATACATGGCAACTTGAGGTACTCTTAGATCGATCCAGTCCATTGTGTGGGTGTATGGGATTTTTCCTGACTCGAGACCAACTGACTCAAAAACAGACGATACTTGCTCAAGGATCACTCACTCACACCCTGGATAACCCTCAGCAGCCTCCCTGCAGGCTGGCAGAGATACTGAAATACAGCTCCTTTCAAAAGGGCTGTGAAAATCATAACTTCATCTCCCACACGCACACAAAAACACAGACGAGCGCAGTGCGCACACACTATTGACAAGTGCAATGCGCACGCACGCACGCACGCACGCACGCACGCACCATTGACAAGTGCAATATACTTACAGTACTGTATATCCAGTGATAGATTCATATGAGGATATCTACTGCACGATTGACTATTTGACGTGCAACTGACCATTTATAACCTTTCTGCAGTGTACTCTGTACTGTTTATATGTTTGTGTACGGCACGGGCATATTCAATATGCTGCTATTTGGAGTGAAGTCTCTGGCTATATGTGGTGGTGTTTTTAATGCAATGACATTAAACATTGTATGGTTGTCCCCACCTGGTCCTGCAGATGGTGAGAGAGGTCAACGTAGTGGGGGGAGTCCGGGCCGTCCAGCAGCTCTCTGTATCCAGGGTCCACCAGGTCAATGCTGAACTCCACTGTCTGCTCCACCACTACGCTCTCTGGGGCCACGTTCACAGTCTGCTCCACCACTATGCTCTCTGGGGCCACGTTCACAGTCTGCTCCACCACTACGCTCTCTGGGACCAGAGAGTCCTGCAAGACCAGAACCATAATGTAAGTACATTTGCGGCGCTGGCTCAGGGGTAGAGTGGCCGGATGGTAGCCTCGGAAACCTAGACGTTTTTATTTCCAGGGAGGAAAAAGATGAGTCTGGGGCTCATCTTTTTCACCTAAATTCGGCATACAGTTGCGCACTCTTTCCTGATTTCTGATCGCCTAGACCTTATTAAATTGACGCAGACACACAACACACACACACACACGTACATCCACACACTCGCGCAGGTGCGTGTAGTTTCTCCCGGCCGATCCTGCCGGCAGCCAGAAAAAACAGTGTTGGGATCCAGTCTAGCCGGATGGTAACCGCAAGGTTGCCAGTGCCTAATGTGCTGGTTGGTGCCTTGCATGGTTTCATGCTGCCATTCGGTGTATGAATGTATGTATGAATGGCCAATGGGTGAATGTAATGCACAATCTATGTAAAGCGCCTTGGATAAAGGCGCTATAGAGCATCGCAGTCCTGCCCCCCACGTCTAGCCCAGAAGTGAATTCCCCATTCATATTCCTCATAGACTTTTCAAAAAGGATTTATAAAGGCGTTTACGCCGCGGACACAGCCAACCTGGGTCGTGACAAATCATGACAACAAACACAATTTTTTGAGCTGATCAAATAATTAACAAGAAGAAAGAAACGGCACGATACAACACTTTGGCTTTGTCCGCGGTGTAATCGTCTTTAAATAAATACTTTTTGAAATGTCTATGAGGTAAATGAATGGGGAATTTACTTCTGGGCCAGGCGTCGTCATGAAAGGGGGAGGGACTGCGGTGCTCTATATAAATGCACCATTTACCATTTACCTCCACACTCTCTGGAACCAGGTTCGGGGTGTTTAGTATAGCCTTGCGTAGTGACTAATATCACTGTGTGAATATTAGTCTTGTGACTCGTCCCTCTCAGTATTTGATTTTTTTCCCCTGCATTGTCCCTCCCCATATTTGCATACTGGGCCCCGGTTGGTTCCAGATCCAGACGAATCTGGTTGGCACGTCACCACTTTAGCCGTGAAGTCCTCCCACAATTGGGAGGGGCCAGACTTAATCTGCCTGGCCCTGGGCCAATATGTATCGCAAAGGCAGATGAAGGCTGGCTACGCAAGGAGTCCTGCACGACCAGAACCACAGCGAGGAAGCCGTGCGCAGTGGTGGTGGACAAGTACATTTACTCAAGTGCTGTACTTAAGTAACATTTTGAGGAACTTTTACTTAAGCATTTCCGATGATTTTCAATACTTTTACTTCACATCTCTACTCAGAGACATCTCTGATCCAAATATTGTAAGCCTACTTTTACTCTCCAATACATGTGTTTTAAAACTTTATAGTTACTATAGTTACTTTGTAGATTTAGATTTTTTACGAAACATACATTAACCACTTACTTTACATTAGTGCATATACCATGTTCCAAAGCATGCCACAGTTTTTGTTTTCTTATATTTCATTTTTTGATTGATTGACTGAATACGTATTCAGAGATGTTAACAGCACGAGTCCTGGTGACTTGTATCCATTGTGGTCCTATCATATATAGTAGGCTATTCAATTAATCAACATAGCATAAAAATGACACAACTAACATATAATCAACAAATGTACAAAGGAGAAAAGGGAGAAGTAAGTAATAAAGTAATAAATGTTTGGCAGTAAATGTCACCTCCTTCAGTTTACCTCCCCTTGTGGTCTCTTGACAGATGGATATTCAGGCCTGTTTTGAAAGAAGCCACTGATCCACATTTTTTTATTAAGGGATGACTCTGAGTCAGGGTGTACAAAGGAGAAAAGGAAGAACAAATATTGGCAGTCCGTCTATGGGAACATTTAGTTTACCTCCCCTTGTGGTCTCCTGATAGATGCATTCTCTGGCCTGTTTTGAAAGAAGCCAGTGATCCACAAGAGAGTCGGGGCATTCCACATTTCGGTGGCAGAGTAGAATGAGAAATGCTGGTTCTATATTTGGGTGGTACTGTACCAGATCATTGTCGCTCCCTCTGGCTGTGGGTGTCACTTACTTAGTAGCAGTAGAAATATTGAGGGCATATTGCTCCTTGGACTATCTCATGAAAACAATCCTATTTTAATTAGTCAACAATGCAATCAATTCTTATACTTTTTATGTATTTTATCAAAAAAGGACAGTGTAATCCTGTTATACTAAGATGTCATATAATGCAGTGGTTGTACAATCTAGCACATCAGAGCAGGTTGAGTTACTTATTCTGAAACAAGAGTTATACGGTCCTAATAATTGTGAAAACATTACAGCAATTTGTTGATGTGAAAAATACGAAATTAATGAATTAATAAAATGTACTTGTACTTTAAGTATGTATTTTCTAAGTATGTACTCTTGGATACTTAAGTACATTTAAAAGCAAGTACTTTTTACTACTACTACTTTTATTGTAGTGGAGTAAATTTGACCAGGTTGTATTTGTAATGTTACTCAAATACTGGTGTTGAAATCAGTTTACGTACTATACTTTCTATTCCAACTCCCATGTCATGCAATGATCAGCTTTTTTGGCTGATATTAAATTCACCAACTTCCAGGTGATGCAATCATCAGCTTTTCTGGCTGATATTAAATTCACCTTGAGAAGGAAATGATGGACATTTGAAATTTGTTCATAATACAATTCCTCCAGTGGCAATTTTATGCCAGATGCGGCATTGCGTGTGTGCGTGCGTGTAGGTGAGGTGAGGTGAGGTGAGGTGAGGTGAGGTGAGGTGACTCAGGTGAGGTGAGGTGAGGTGGCACGTTTGCATGACATTTCTTTTATACTGCGCTGCAAGCTTGTGTTTTTAAAATAAATCTTCTCTTCTGGGGGTCCCTGGCATAATGAATGTGAAAGCTGGCCCGTTGGGGAAGGCCAATCGTACTCGAGCATGCGGTTTAAACTTTAAAGCAAGAATGTGAAACGTTTTAAAGTCCCAGCAGTGTATAATACTGACACAAGGTGCAAGCACAAGAGGACCTTTACTTACGATAGCCTAAACATGTCTGCATATTGACACACAACACTACATTTCAAACCACTATTATAAAATACTAAATTAACCCAGAAGAGAAAAAGAGCAAGAGGCACACCATTTTGGCACAGGAAAAATGGATTGGCCATTGCATTGAATGCTTTTAACATTTTCCACAAGAGTGCCTTGTTTTTTTTCTTTTTGGCCATTTAATTAATTCAAACCAATGCAGTGTTTCTCCAAGGACAAAATAATAATACTTGTCGGGAATGCACTACTAGAGGATGCGTTACTCCGCCATGTGGCTGCTTGGTGCAATGCGTTGACTGACTCTCACGCAGAGCTTGGACTAACGCTGAGAGAGAGGGAGAGAGAACATCTGGCGAAACAGCAAATCCTTGTTTACTTAAGTTATAAGCTTCCCAGTGAGTTTGAAAGCTGCTACTGAGCTAAAGGAGAATACGTGGGTGACATGGTGGCCATTGGTCAAGTGGTTTGAGAAAATGGATGGATGGAGGACATATTGTTAAACCCTATATAGTGTACCGGATTCCCAAAGGCTTTATACTAGGGGTACCTGTCAGTATTCGCTCTACACTACACTAATCTTCAACGAAAATAGTCGCTATACAAGCTGATATAGCACATCACAGTGCAACGCATTCTAAGTTAAGCTCACATGCGAATAGTGAAACGTTAAGGTATGTTCAGCTCACTGAGTTTACTATTTTCGCTAAATGTTCACCCTAGAACAGGGATGCATGGGGTTCATGTGGTTAATTCAGCGCAAGAGTTGTGCGTGCTTACAGAGGAGAGAACCAGCTGCACCTACACACTTGCTGCAAATCGATGTGGGTTAGAGTATCACCCGTGTCAAAATGTCTAGATAACAAATGATTATGGGTTGGATTCAAGCAGCAGACAATGCCTCCGTCATTGTTAAATTGATCTTGTGACCTGTCTCTGTGCCTTTGAGCAAGACATTCAATCACAAGACGCTTGATCATTAATAGTAGCCTGCAGCATTTATGTCTAAAATGTATCAAAGGACTGTCCTGTCCCGTCCCGTCCTGTCCCATCATGTCCTCTCCTCTCCTGCCCAAACCTCTCCCCTCTCTTCTCTCAGGAGTCGTCATGTTGTTACCTGTGCAGTGGGTGTTTCATCCGGGCCAGCACTAGAAGAGGCAGTAGGAGGCCTGAGTAGGATGCTAGCGCTGGTGATAAAAGCTGGGGCTTCTGGTGGGGCATCAGTCTCAGTGCTGGTGACAAAAGCTGGGGCTTCAGCTGGGGCATCGGCCTGAGGAACCATTGGGCCTACGAACAATAAAAGCCAATTTAGAGGAACATAAACTGTACCATCACAAATCACGATACTACTGTATTGTAATGGGTGTTTGTCAGCCAGGGTAAAAAATAAAATGCTTTCTATCACTCGGTGGAATGCTCTGCATATACAACTTAAAGGCAAATGTCACTTACAAAGGTGTTTGGGGCCTTTTTTGAAGTCTACCCTGGCTTTTGTGAAATTGTGAGCAACCCAGACAGTTATTGAAAACACCCGTCCTCCCTGGTTCTGGAGACCGTGCTTTTTCAATTACTTGAAAACAGTAGCCTAATTGAAAGTAAACTATCTCCTAATTGAAAGTAAACATCTCCTCACGCATTAGGACTGTCAGTCACCACCAGAACCAAGGACAGGCATTTTCAATGGGTTAATGGGTTTGTAAAGGAAGGGGTCTGTTAAAATTAATAGCAAATATCTAAATACTGAATTAAGCAACATAAAGACTGTCTGGGATGCTCTTAAAAGCCCAAGTAGACGGATAAAATGGCCCCAAACACGTGCGAAATATGCCTTCAAATCCCTGAATTCACTACTAAATGTTTCATTTCTTAAATCATGACTTCATGTACATAAACATGGCTAAAGTTGACTAAAGTATCTCCCCGGCTTGCCGCCCACACGGTTGTAGCAGTGATTCTGAAACATTTTCAGCTTGAGACCCCCAAAAGAGAAATCAAATGTCTCCCCAGGACCCAAACTGCAAACTGCTGAAAATAGCAGATCTACAAGCATGCAACATGTCGCATTGCATGCACCTGGGACATATTCTTCAGTGATGTATCACCGCACTCAGGCGACCCAGCCGGGGTGATCAAGTCTCGACTTACATCCCAGTAGCTACCCTTGATCAGTCCCATTAGGGCAAGACCAAGGCCACACAGTAGTAGTATAGTAGTAGTACCAGTAGTAGTGGTAGTATCACATTTCCCTCACCTGTAATCTCAGGGGTAGGTGGTGCTGGTGTGGTCTCCACAACTCTGCAAAGACAGAAAATGCACTGAACATGTGAACAACCATTTAAGCCCTGTATAGTTCCTTATGGAGAAATTATCAAAATATCTAACCTACTCCTGATGGTAAGACACCACTGGTGACAATCCATGGTTCAGCTATTGAACAAGTTCCACAAATATCTGGGGGTGATGATGGACGCCAACCTATCATGGTCCTCTCATATTGATTATATTTGTAAGAGGATACAGCAGCCTATGTACTCCTTATGCCAACTTAGATCGTTTGGAGCTAGCAGTCAGATCTTGTCTCTCTTCTATACGTCTGTTGTTCAAACTGTGATGTTGTACTGTAGCACGGCCTGGTTTAACAGCCTATCTTCTTCTCTAACAAACTTTTTAGCCAAATCAAGATCTGTGCTAAAATTGTTGGTAGGCCTGTTGATGTCGTGCTACATTCTTTTAAAGATGCCCAGACCAAGAGCATGCTCAGACTAACCAAGAGTATCTCTTCTGACCCCTTACATGTTTTAAATGAGGAATATCTACTGTTGCCCTCCATGAGGCGGTTTAGGGTCCCTAGATATAAGAAAAACAGACTAAAGAACTCTTTTGTACATCAGTCTGTCCTGCTTCTAAACCAAAGTCGCTAAACCAGTGGATATGTTCTTGTTCCTTATGTCTCTGTGATTTTGTTTTGTATTGTTTATCATTTTGTATTGTATTGTGTCTATGTCTTGTCTGTATGTTGAACGGTGACGTCATGGTCGCAAAACAAATTTCAGTGAAAGCTGACAAAGTTGTATCGTAAATAAGAAAGAAAGAAAAAACAACTATATAACCTGGCAAAATTTAGAGTGGTATGACTTGTTAGTTTTTTTTAAAATAATGTTTTGTTTAAAATATAGAATATGAAATTGTAATGGTAATATCATATATCATATCGATATTGCAACATTTGGCATAAAGACAGAGA
>OOFJ01095354.1:0-10350 GCA_900323375.1 Benthosema glaciale
CTATTTACGAGAGAGAGAGAGAGAGAGAGAGAGAGAGAGACTATTAATAAATTATTTGTAAAAATAATACTAATAATAATATATAAAATACCTGCCTTAGAATGAAGACTACTGGTTTTCTACCATTCACTCCTCCTCCTCTCCCCCCTCCTCCTTGTCCTCCTCCTCCTCTGTCCACCTATATTCCTCTATCTTATCCTCGTCCTCTCACTCTTAAGGCTCATACAGACTCCAGTTTAGGTGATAGCTAATTCACTGCGGTGTAGTTTTTTATCACTTCACCCTGGTTCATAATTATACATACTCCAGGGTGAAGTGATAAAAAAAACTACATTGCAGTGAATTAGCTATCACCTAAACTGGAGTCTGTATGAGCCTTTACCCCTCTCCTTGTTGATCTCTTCAAGGTTTGCTCACCAAACAAAACAGAGACTCTCAAGTCCCTTTATGCTGCAGTCCGGATTGCAAACTTCTCACCTGGCGTGAATGTTTAGATATTTGACTATTTGTGTGTTATAGGTTGATGCTTTGATATTTTACGTGAGAAGTGTGTGCAACAACTGAACATGGTGTGTAGTGTTTGGACAGCAAGGTGTGTTGAAGGTTGATGCTTCGAGACTTTTTGTGAGAATGCAGATAAGGGAGTGTGATGTATTGCAAATTGTGCATGAAGTGAAGGTTGTGCAAATTGTGCCAAGTTTCAGATTTTTGTGTGTTAACCATCGTGAAAAACTGTAAGAATCACACACATACAGTACAGTTTTCATACATAGTGTCACCAGTTAGGTACATAAGACGTGGTCACAGACTTACCTGCAGCTTCAGCGTTGAAATCCTGGTATAGGTGTGGAGAGACTTCAAGGACAATGACTTCATTCAATGGGAGGAGTCAAATATGCATGGTTTACATGAAGTGGAGACATATTCCTTGTAAATGCTGTGGGAGCAGAGTCACGTGACCTGAAAGTACAAAGTTCATTCTGAACCACAGAGCGAAGGAAGACGACAACAAGTGTACGTCAGAGTTAAAATTGATTAATCTGATTTTGATATATATGAAGACATTTTGCTGGAGAAAGAGTAAATGTGCGTGTGCGCATGTGTGTGTATGTGTGTGTACGTGTCTTGCACTGAAGATAACAGTGTTACTATCTATTTGCATTTCAAGGAAATGGCCACAAAAATTTCCTTTCTGTATATTCTACAAACATGTATGGTGGGAAAGATTGATATGGCAGTTCAGTTCAGGATGTGTTCTGTTACCCAATGTAGCTTCTTATGATTTCACTTTGTATTTCATTTCATTCTAAGGAGCACCCATTTCCAATCTTATCTTATAATTTCCCCTTGTAGATGCTCATTTTGCACGATTTGTGATGCTCTGCGAGGTGTGCTGTGAGCAGTCCAAAAACTCATCAATCATATCATCGGTGCCGGTGGTAACAAAAGTTGAAACAAGAAACACGTTTTCTTTTTAAAATGTATTGATGCACCAATGGCTTCCACTTCAGCTTGCTAACATTTCAGAGAGAGAGAGAGAGAGAGAGAGAGAGAATTATAAAAAGATAAGGTTGAAAATGACTGAAGTGCTCCTTTAGCCATCTGTACTTCGTCATACGGCAAATTGCAAAACAGATCTATAAACTCATTCATCTTACAATTACAAAAAAGAAAAAAAAAGATTCACCTACAATAACATGTCCAAAATAGGGACGTCGGGTTGGAATTGGGTTAAACAATATATTCCTGTCTGCATACAATTAGTCCAAATATCTTTTATAAAACAGACATTTTGTTTGCTTTTATTTGAGACATTTTGAAGTGTCATTACCACGTCGTCCCTTTCTTCTCCTCTCTCTACCCGCCTCTTCCCTTTCATTTTCAAAGGAATGTTTTCCCAGACTCTCTTTTCACCTCCACAAGCTCTCTGTCTCTCTGTGGTGAAGCACTTCATTTGTCTTCTCTGGGATCAGAGAGGCACTGGAAATCAAAATAATCACTGGCCAACAATGACTGAATGAAGCAGGAGAAGCTAAAAGACGAGCGCAGGTTAACAAGACGTCAAGACGTTGTTCAAATACAGATGTTTTTGGAAGGTGGTGTAGGGGAACTTATAGTGAGTTTTTCCCTTCACGTGTATATTCTATATTCTACCATGTAAGAGGTGAACATTTGGCGAATATATAGCAAATATACAAGTTCGGTGTAGAGGGGGAAAACAGAGGGGACCATTCAAGTGTAGATCCCTGGGAACCTGGTCAACAGCATTTTGGGCATGCATATCACAATGGGTGAACATTCAGCACAAATATGCAAACGTGTCAAAAATAGCCGATACCAACCTGTGCCAAAAATATTTATTTCCTATTTGTATGAATGGTTTGATGTAAATTCACACCATTCCACTGATCATATTCGAAGACATTGGCAAATTTATTTGGAATGTCGGATAAAAGGCAATATTTGGACAACAACAATTATAAGAAATACAATTACTATTTTGAGCTGCAATAATGATAGAGGAAGACAATTAAAAATTGTACACATGACTACTGAGAAGCAAGCTTGGTCTGAGCTCTCCTAACTGTAATAAATCTGACACAGAAGTTGGTAAATATGCACAATCACATACAGTATTTAGTTTAGTTCAGTAGTTTGGGAAATGTACAAACTACAACAAAGTGTTTTGAAATGAAAAGAACGAGCTGGATACCTTGATTGGGTATAATTTGGATTTGTCACCTCCAGTGTGTACTAGCAGCTAAGGACCAGACACAACGCTAAATTAATTGGAATACTCTTGTTCATAGCGAGAAAGTCCATATACTCAAGCTTTGGATTCATAGAGACACTCCTACGGTACAAGGAGGTAATGACTGAGTGTGGTTCCTCTGGAGAAACTGACTTATCTCCTCGGTGATAACATGAAAGGGTTCACGGAGGTATATGGCTGTGGTATTATGTGGTTGTTTTTCTATGTTGTGTTACAAATGGTGGTTCTATATGCATTGAACACATGTGAATTCTCATAGCCCCAAAAGCCCATAGAAATAATTAAATAAAAAACAATAAAACATAGGTGATCCACAGGTGTGTTCTGAGAAGTGATTTGCTGTGACTGTGTTAAGACAGGAATGTATAAAGCCCTGAGTGACCCTGGTCATTTAAGTATAACATTGGTTACAAGTGGTTAACACTTATTAACATATATACTACAGTGATATGAATTACTAGTTTTCACATATTATGAAGGTATAATTAGTTCTCAAGGTGTTAATCAAAAAGGTTTGTTTCATATTCAGGACTATAAAGCAAATAATTTAAAATCCTTTTCACAAGATCTATCGGAAGCTCAGATATGTCTTCATAAATTAATTGCATGCTTTCTGCCAGGGAGCATTATTTTTCATGTCACTCCTTTGTATCAGATCCACATTTCTCTGATTGATTTTGCATCATATATCCAAAAGACTTTACATGTCACTGGGGCTTTAAAGGTAGGATTTTCTCTAAATCTATCATTGTCAGTGAATTCTCATAACTCACTTCAACTCCAGTAAGGTGCACTTTGCTGACATTATTTCAATATTTGCAATGCATTGTATGAATTATGGGGTTAAGATTATACAGTATGTTATTCGGAAATCATGTTCTACGATGTTTGAGCTATGCCCACTTGTGAGAAATTAAGTCACAATTTGAACTGTGGTGCAAAACATGGCTCTAATATTGCCGTACGTGTTCCATTGTAATAGTTATTGCCTCTATAAATGTTTATAAAGAGCTGCTGCATGCAGAATGTGTTTTATACAAACCAATGTTTAACACAACTGAACCTCTTGCCCTCATGAATGAATTACATTACGTACGTGACATAGGCTACTTGTTAAATTCTTACACTAAATCATTTCATAGTGGTGGAATAATGACTAAGTGCAACTAAAAAAGAGCAATGTAAGCCCATCAGAATCCAATAGTTGCCTGTGGGGTGATGTGATCATCAGGCTTTTGCAACCACAGTTCATCTATTTACCAGAGGATGGTGCTATAGTCTTTGTCCCTGCTGTGCTCGTGCAGAGAAAGTTGGGAACTATAGTGACCTGACCTTGTCTAACACCCATATCCATCAGATCTGGAGTGGGTCTCTCAAATAGCTATAAGATTAAGAATACCTACCTGAGAGGTATTGTTTGTAAAAGTGCAATTAACGAGGAAATATTTAACAATGCCACGGCATCTTTATTAAAACGTGGTCATGCTTTTCATTAACATTGTGTATGACTGCAGAGCTTGTTTGTTCAAATTGTGTTCTTTGAAATCCAATATGTAACCACCTGGAAATCTTAACAGGTTATATACTTCACATCTGGCGCAGTGAGTAATATGCATGTGGAAGAGCGAACGACCTTAAAGCTATCGAGGCTGTGAGGAGGAAGGAGGAGGGGTTCTAACTCCTAGCCGTTTCCATAAGGAACCCTTAGTGGCGTGATAGCTCCAGCCTCATTTTCCCATCTCTCTTTCTGTCTTTGCTTTTCCTCTCTCCCTCTCACCAGACCCTGGATGGCACGCAAGGCCCTCACCACCACCGCAGCGTGGCGCCAAGAGGGAGCAGAGGTTGCGTGCGTGTGTGTGTGCGCATGTGCATGTGCGTGTGTGTGCGTGTATGCATGTGTGCGTGCATGCACGTGTCCCCACAAGTATAGTATAGAATTTGAGAAATACCTCGCAAGAGAAATGGTAGTCTAATGATTAAGCACAATTTTTTATATATTTTTGTTTTAATCTTGTCGGGTCGGTATGCTAAAATGTTGATGTCCTCATAGTATTACGTGCGTGCATGCGTGTGTGCGTGCGACGTGTGTATGTGAGGATGCTGGCCTGGTTGGGAGGCCAAGACCCCGGATATGCTGGAAGTGTATAGTGGACAGGGGTCAGACAGGATTTGACCTCCTGGAGGAGGCCCGAACTGGCCCTATAGGACAAGTGACCATCAGTCAACACCTTAGGCCCCGCCTACTGCAGCCCACCACCAGAAAACCACAGCGGGATTACAGGCCCACGGCCAGGCAAGGCAACATGTTGGGAAATATCAGCGCTTTTCTTTTCATTCATCTTCTCAGTAAAATGACCACATCACATCAAGAGCGGCGCTCTGGTTCAACAACATTTTGGGGCTGAGAGAGTGCTTCGTGAGGCATATGCTTACTGACGAGAGGAAAATAAACAGATGATACTGCTATTCACGTTATTTATTGATTGTGTTCCAAAAGGCTGCAAAAAGCTTGACTCCTTTCCAGGTTAGATAGCATGGCTTTCTAAATATTTGTCTGGTACAATTGATGAATTTGCTGTTGTGAACACAATATTGTGTTCATTCAACTTTACCACGTCAACTTTAGTTTTTTTAATTACCTTAATCCAGACCAGTGGATGGCAATTAGTGGACATGGTTATTTATTAGTGTTTTGAACCCCGCGGTAATTCAGCGAGGACGCTTTCATGACTCCCACCTCATGGTCACAGGAGATCAAAGCTCTGGCTTGATTTCTCTGGTCTAGGCTGTCCAGGGTCCAGCCAGGACTTCGGACAAATGACCAACAGGTCAGGATCTCAGTTCCGCTGAGGCTGGAGGCCAAGGGCCTGAAATTGACATTAGACTGATACCACTGTGTTGCAATTATAGCAGAACATTGGTGCATGCCAATGTGAGACAAAGCCCTTTTGATGTTTCCTTGTTAACTATTGAGTTGACGATGGAGGTGATAATGATGAGAGGAAAAGTAACATTGCACATGAAATCCGATATCGACATTTAATTCTGTAATGATCGCATATTTGTTGCTAACGATTATTTGTTGGTCACTTTTTGCTAGTTTGATATGTTACTTTAGTTAAAATAGCAACACTGCTGTAATTTGTTTCCTGATGTGGCAAATAAGCAGCAAACATCTGGCAGAAAAGGAAAGTTTACTTTAGGTTTTCCACCAAACATTCTTTTTTAGACATAACAAGAATATTATAAGATATTTGACTTCATAAAAGTACTGTTCTATCATACATTCTATGTTAAGTAAATTGCTAAATTTAAAAAAAAAGTGTAACCTTGTTCATACGAAACACAAACAACACATTGCACAGGCAGTGAGTTATTGGGTTTGCAGAGAGTCTGTCTAGTGATTTCAATACTTAACCATTTTATTTCACCATTTGACTACACATCTTCATTCAGTGGTGATGAGAGTTTATAGACACATGATCACTGTATTGGTTTGTCTGTGTCTGGGGAGAAAAAGTGCTAAAGGTGCTAATTAACAGAGCTGTCAGTGGTTCCTTGAAGTGAAGAGAAGCTGCCGATAAGTGGAGTGGCTGGTAGAGGGAAAGCGGCAGGGCCTCTGAGCCATCTGGACCTTGTTCTCCTAGACGGCGGGACTGTGGCACAAAATACGGTATGGAAAAATATTAAATATATCAAGTCCATAGAAGTATACTAAATAAAGGCTGACTTTACTCGGCACACCATGAAAAGCGATCAAGGTATGAATTGATGTTTGCAGTATATAGGACTCACTTTACAGGTGTGCTGACACTATACTATACACTAATACTATGAAACTTCAAGCTTATTAGACAACATTGAGCACGGGGCTCAATGTTGTCATTGTCATAGCATTCTTTGCAGGCAGATAAAGCAACAGTCACCAATATTAGTTGCCACAGGGATACTTTAATTTTTTTATATTATACCAGTAGTAGGCTATTATATTTTATATTTCTCAAGAAGCAATTTGGCATGTTGTTATGGCTACTCTTAATTTTTGGACACAATTTCCACCACATTGTGTCAGAATGTAGAATGTATAAAAACATAGTGCAGCTATGTGCAAGAAAACAATCCACAAAACAAATATGTTAAATATTCTGATTGGATTGTTGTATTAAGGATTGGAATTGCAATCTGGAATGCTATGAAGCCCCCCACAAACATTCTAGTCATATAGAGTAGCCTATATACTTTGTATCATGTATAGGCCTACTGTAGCCTATATAGTGTAAAACATGGGGGGTCATCTCACTGAAAAGGATTGCTTAAATACCACATAATGGCAAAATCAATAAGCAATGATGTAATTACAATGTGTCCAACGGTATAAAAGACGAGTTTAGTTTCCCTCCATCAGAGTGGCCCGGTTTAAGCGGCGCAACTGTGGCGTTGTTAATGTGTTATCTTGTGACACTGGAGGGCCAGCCTTGTCTCGTACAGGTAATCAACCATCATTCTTTCATGAGGCTGTGAGTGTTCAGGGAGAGACTCTGTATCTCCCCTGCTGCTTCTGCCAGCAATACATCCTGCTACACGTTGGCTAACATGACAACTGCACTCCCTCCACGCTCGTTGCGCCTGAGCACGCTACTCTGTCTCTTGACATGATGGGTCAAGTCAGAACCCTGGCAGTTATAATATGGTATGCGAACAACATGCTTCGTTGAAGCCGGAATACACACCGTCCAAAGTCCTCAGTGTTAATGTGAACACCGGAGAGTGGACACGTGCATGCATGCATGGAGGAGCCAAGTGGACCCATTTTGTACGTTCTTCGGAGTTAAAGATTTTGCAGTGTATAGGATTTTAACAGATCGCAAGGGCTACTGAAATACACCTTGCGTAGTAAGCATTGTGAAATCAATAATGATGCAGTAGACTGCATAGATGAAGAAGAGCAGGGTTGTGGTTTAAAGTTGTGTTGTTTTGTTACAGTGCAAATCTAAATATTTTTTCTATTATTCTGGTATTAAAAACAAACATGCGGACACTGTCAAACTTTAGAAGTTTTATTTTGAAATGCACACTAAATAGATGCAATTCATATCTCGGATGAGTTATCAACAAAAACTAGTATATAGTTATACTATAATAGATTAATTTTGGAGACTATAGGGAAGGAGGAGACAAAAACTGCTTCTAAATTTAAAGTTTACTCTTTTGCTTTCCTATTCGGTTAAAAACAAATTGTTTGTTCTGTTGTGACATCTGTGAATTTTGTGATGAACTCATAATACAATATATAATTGACATTCTAATGGTCAGAAAATTGTTATTAACAATTTAACCATGAAAACAAACAACCTTTATGCCTTTATTTCAGTTTGTAAGATATATTGGCATTTACAGGTGGTTGATGGCAATTTCTTCATCTTACTTTATAAAGTGCACCAGCCTATCACAATTTATATTATAAAAGCTGTCAAACAAATAAAGCTTTTAGCTTTTTTGGAATACTACTTGAATACTACTAACTTAAAAGGCAATAGGGTGTCATAATAAGAGCTGTGTGTTTGCAAAATTAGGATTCATTATTCATTTATTTGCGTGCACCGTAATATAGGTCAGTTTATACAATTATTTTTGGTATACACACTATAACCATCAATTTAAACACCATCAGGGTTAAATGAACACCCACGATTTTCCTGGTGCGTGCCTCGCCCTACATGCGTGTGTGCTCGTTGGTGTGCATGCGGCATGTATTGTCAGTGTGGTATTAAAAGGTTGAAATGATATCCAGAGCCTTAAGACATCAAACACCAGAGGCCAGCTGAGTTATGGCACATCGATCGACTTCAAGAACAAAGGCAGCAATGTTAAAGAAAAGGGGATGGAAAATAGTGGAGGAAAGAGATAGATGAAGGCGACAGAAGACAAGCAAGGTCTGCAGTGAATTCTGTGCAGCCTATAAGGGGTCTGAGAGGCTATGGGGGGTTTATGTCAGTCAAGGGTCCAGGGGAAAAAAGTTGCTCCCTCGAGGAAAAAAAAGGAGCGGAGAGAGAAAGAGAGCGAGGGAGAGGGAGAGAGAGAGAGAGGGAGATGCCGGCGAGGGATGTGTGGTGGGGCACCGCAGCTCCAGATGAGGGGTGACATTAACCAGGTATGCCTCCTTGTCCAGCTGTTAATACATCCTCCTCTCCAGCCCTCCTCATTCTTTTTCAGTCAGAATAGCCGTCATCGTCCACATGAGTTGCTGTGTGCATCGTGAAGATGACAAACACATTTCTTTTTTCTTTTCTTTTTTAAAAGCTTTTTAAAATGGTCCATTTCGTTGGGGATGTTGGGAGCCAGAAGGGTCACTTTTTGCACTCCATGGGTTACATTAAAAGGCGTATTCCACCCATTTTCAACATTTTACTATGTCATTAATATACCTTAGAGTTGTGTGGAAATAATAAAAAAGTCCCCCCCATCGTGTTTCCTAGAAATGTTTTATTTTTTTTATTTTTTTCAGACTGTTTTCTAGGAAACCTCTAGGGGAACCTTTTTATTATTTCCACACAACAACTCTAAGGTATATTAATGACATAGTAAAATGTTGAAAATGGGTGAAATTCCCCTTTAAGACTTGGGATTTTACTGCATATGCAGTACTTACTCCCCCATATATAATTATATCCCCTCCGATGATCCCAACCATCACCACACACACACACACACACACACACACACACACACACACACACACTCTCTCTCACACACTGCACGTACTGTACAGTGTCCAGTTTACAGTGAGCAGGTGCTGCTGTCGTGCGTGCGTGTGCAGAGCTTGTGAGTTGCTGCCTGTCCGTCTCCGTCTGTGTTTTTTTCTTCTTCTTGTTTAAGCTATTACAGTTCTTCTGGGCAACATGTCTAGATGGGTGATGAACTACCAGACCCTCCCTGGTTATCTAGACTTCCTTTAGAGTTCTCAACTGAGAGCCAGATGTACCAATTTATCTTCATCTTTCCTCTCTTTGAGTCTAGATTGAAGTTGGAGGCCACTTTAACTTTTCATTACGCCATCAAAACTTAAGAGGACTTGTTGTTATGAAGAAATCATTGTTTCAGGCAGATGTGTTGAGTTTGTTCTCACCATAGCCTTTCTCCACTGACTGCATGGGAAAACGAACACACGCACGCACGCACGCACACACTGTGTGTGAATCCGTCAAACACAATGGAATAATAGAAACTTGAATTGGTCAGATTATGACACACAAAGTGTGACCCATACTAGCAGCTATAAAGGATTTCTTCATGTGCACATATAAAGTTTGAATGTCCCCGAGCCATACTATTAATGCTAATGCACTTGAGATGTACTGGAATAAAAACAAGCTTTCACATCAAAGAGGTCCTGAGTGTGGGGTGAGTGGAGATGGGAGTCCTTGCACCGGTGTAAGTGTCAAGCAGTCTTTTTTAAAAGGTCCACACTTCAGATTATAAACTATTCAAGACCCTCCAGATTTGTATTTGTATCCAGATAATGTTGTAGATTTTGTGTGTGTGTGTGTGTGTGTGTGTGTGTGTGTGTGTGTGTCATA
>OOFJ01095358.1:3371-13715 GCA_900323375.1 Benthosema glaciale
AGCATGTTACTATTTGTGTCTAGTAATTTGTTGATAAAACCTTTATTTCTTGTGGCAAGAGCCAGGTCATAACTGTGGAGACCACTTCATTGTCATACCCTGTTTTGCAGGCTCTGCTGGGGAAAGTGACGCAGAAGGAGGCCACCAAGTGAAAGGGCAGGGCTGTGATGCTGAAAGAAAAGACCAAGGTGTCTGGTGCTACTGACAAGCCAACCCCACGGTCACCCTGCACCTTCAGTTGTAGATGCGTTTTTTTTTTCAAATATATATTGGGTCCTGTTGGTATTATTGGACTATGTTTATTATAGGAAGGTTCTGACCTGTCTGTATGTCATCAATGAGTTTTATTTTTGTCTGAAAATGTCCGTCTTACATTTTCAGACAAAAAAAACGATGAATGGTTTCCAAAGTCTCTAAAAATAAATACTGTGTTTATTGATGGTGTGTAGTTCATTCCCTTGTCACTCAAAATGGTTCATGATCACAATCACCCTTTTTGTTTTTACTTGACCATAACACAAGTTTTTATGTAGTAGTGTATGGTGGTGGTACTTGAAGCCCTAATCACACCAAAGGGGCAAGACTGTTTTAGTGCATGTCCCTGCGGTGTGATATGTCTTGTTGCACGTTGACGCAAGTAATTCAACGCATGGAAATCAATGGACCATATCACACCAAAGGGTCACCATGCAACTCCTTTAAACCGTTTGGACCCAAGGAGTTGCATGGTGACCCTTTGGTGTGATTAGGGCTATACTCACAATGTTTTTACAATAATTACTAGGGATGCACCGATATGGAAATTCTTGGCCGATTAAAATAACAATTTAGCCGATACTGATACCGATATAGTTTGTATTGTTTTTATTTACCCCTTTTGTGCCAGGGGAAACTAATAGATATTCAATACAAGAAATAAATTTTCAGAATCTACAGTTTGGTAGACTACAGATGACCAACACACCACCATATTCAATGCAAAATGTATGCTTAACAACAAACAACGGCTACTGCCATCGGTTAATGTCAGATTTATTTGCCGATACCGATATTGACCGATAACGACAAATATCGGCCAAACCGATATGTGGACCGATACATCGGTGCATCACTAATAATTACACTTTACCAATTACACTGGTTAATGAGTAAGATTATAATGTATTGCAACTACTATACACCCTGATCCTTAAATACAGTAAAGGGTCCCGAATTATGTAGTATTGGATACTTGACCTTAAGTCATAGAATGCTTCATGTAGTATAAAAATGTTCATTATACCAACGGGCTACATTGAGAATAATGTCGTAATGCTTTATCCATATACCTGTACATGGGATGCATGCATCACAGTATGGGCATGAGAGCTCCCTCGGCCTATGACTTTATGATCACGGTCACACATGATATGGATGGACATGGTCTAAAATGTACACGTACAATTACTTGGGAAGGGCAATTTCTGATGTCAGGACTCAAACTTAAAGCCTATATAACGGGTTTAAAGCAAAAAAAATCCCAATACTTTTTTTATTTATTTTTTCCCAAATCTGCACTGATCTCATTAAATGACTCCTTATTTAAGCCCTGATAACTATTGACTAAGCCAGTGGTTCCCAAACCTTTTAATGTCCCCCAAAATTACACTCATTTGTCTGGCTGGACTGGACCCCACGACACTCTGCTCTACGGATTCGCTGAAGATTACATGCGAGCTTCGCGGACCAATCAAAGCAGCCGAGCGTAAGCCAATGAACACCCACCAAGGAAATCATTGGAATGCGTCTGAAAACTGCGACTCCCTGACGTGACGTCATATGTACGCGCCCCACGTGAGATTTTATTTATCCACATGAGAAAGTGGTGTTTCTGTTTTTCTATTCAAAATTTGAGTTTGTTTTTTTCCCCGAGCTTGTGCCATACAGGCGTCTTTGTTTCTTCATGCAACATACTTAAACAGAATACAATTATTCTGGGATCATTTACAGAAGTGAAATGTCTCTGTTTCTTATAAACAGGTAGGTTTGTTTTGCTATTTTCTTGCCTGGCAGATTACTGCGATCCTTGTAAAACGGTCATGACGGGCTTATTTGGATGATAACCTCTTGTACAATGTACAGTGGTTCTTAGCTCAATATGGACCAGAGCTGAGTGGTTCTCGTTTTCAGCCTAGTTCAACTAAGACCCCACCAAACTGAAAAACTCTTCCCACATAACTATTGTGGATAGCAAAGTTATTAAAGCCACCTTATTATATTTGATAATTTGGCCAATGTTTGACCAGTTTTTTTTTGTATAGTTAGTTGATTACTTTTGATGCAGTAATGGTCTGTGTGTGTGTGTGTGTGTGTGTGTGTCTGTCTGTGTATTTGTTTTAACCACTACTCTAATAAATATCAACAGTATTATCTGTTTTTTAACGAAGCCTGTAGATCTCTTGTTGCATGTATGTAATGGCTTTCATGTCATTTATAGATACCTTGGGGATGAAGGTGATGGGGGCGGTTCAGATAAAGAGTCTCGGTCCAAGGCTTTGTTGGCAAAGCTACAACAGAAGGCAAAAGAGAAGGAGAAACGGATGTCGACAATTCACAAAGAACAACGGCCTGAAGTCCAGACAGATCACAAAGAGAAACAACGGAAGCCTAAATTCCAGACGGATAACAAAGAACATCACCTTGAAATCCTGACAGATCACAAAGAACATACGTCTAAAGCTCAGACACATGCCCAGGATGTCAAAAAGAAAAGAAAAGTTGAAAAGGACAATAAGCAAGAGTCTAAGCGTTCAAAGAAATCAAAGGGAGAAGAAACGGTATCAGTGCCTTTGCATGCTTCTGACCACGAAGAGACAGTCGAGGAGGAGAAAGGTAATATTTACATATTCTACAAAGTTATACACACATATATGTGTGTGTGTGTGTGTGTATGCGTGTGTGTGTGTATAAACATATTTTTTTTATTGACTTGTTCTGTTTGTTTTTGTGATCATAGCTGTTTTAGAAAAAACACATATTCCTGTAACTGGACAAGATGAACCGGTGGAAGTCGCAAAAGAGGAGGAGGATGAAAAAGAGGGTGCAGAAGAAGAAAAAGAAGAGCAGGAGAAGCAGTGTGACCAATCAGAGCAAGGCACGGAAAAGGCCCCCACCCAGACCGCTTTCACTATACTTGGAGGTTTCAAGAAAAAACCTGTCCAAAAGGTAGAGTGACAAAGTAACACACCAATTAGAATCCCTTCCTATACTGAACAACTTGGCATAGATTCTAAGCATTTAAAGGTAAATGAGATAGGGGTACTCCACAAAGTGCATATGCCCGAAAAATTGCATTTGTACATATCGAGCAACTTTTACATATGGAGCAACTTTTCACATTTGTAACACCTCCTATGGGCAGAAGTGATAGTTGTGCCTTTGGTGTGCTCTATCCATAGAGATCCCTCAACATGCTCTTCCAATATGGGGTTTATTTTTATTTCCTGCTTCCAACATTAGTGGCAGGGCCTGATCATGCTCCGAGATGATATACCTGTAGTTGTTCATGCCACTGTCCTTTCCTCTTGTGTCTCCTCCATTACCATTATGTATACTCCTCTTCTAAAGAAACTACAGACTAAGCACACACAAGCATTGCGAGCTCTTTAATCAGCTATGTTGTCCAAATGTTCACCTATTTCTGCCAGATGTTCAGTTATTTTCACATAATTCCAAGAATAGGGATGCTATAATCATATAATGGCTATACTTGGCTCTGTTTGTGCATCTTTCTGACGGTAGGTGCATAGAGTCCTGCCCCAGTGGCTCGCTCAGCCTGATAGGATTCAGAGAGACATTACAAGCAACCTGGTTCCCATCTCTGAAGTCCAAGGCATTTGTGATCGTCTCACAAAGAATCTGGAAAGCAATGGACTCCAACATTTTTTCCCAGGTAATAACAGTTTTTTATCAGTCATTGGATAAAGAACATGGCGATAAAAAGCTAAAACGGAGCAACAGAAAGCATGCAATGCAACCAGTCTAAACTGTATATCCTTCAGGAAACAATCTGTTATTAAGGCTTCCAGTTGTTGAAAATACTGTAAGATCTTTTTTGTTTTCTTGTGCAGTGCAAGCAGAGGTCATCCCTGCCATTTTGGAAAGTGTACACCAAGGTCTGCTTGTTGGACGAGGGGGCTACAAGCCCCGAGATATTTGTGTATCCGCGCCGACTGGAAGTGGAAAGACTCTGGCATTCGTCATACCTGTGATACAGGTCAGAGGCGCAGCAGGCTGTTTTTGGTGACGAGATTTGTTGTAGATGTGGGGGAAAAAAAGAGTTCAATCTACGTTCTACATGTCCAAAATGCGTTGGAATCTTGTAGATCTCTGCCATTTTTGATAAATGTTTCCCCTAGAATAGGCATGCTGGTGTTAAAGCCCTACTTTTTATGTATTGTGATATATTACTATTATTAATTATGATTAATAGAATCAAAATATCTGATTCTCAAGCTCACATTGCATCTCATAGTCATAGCGATGCATTGTGAGCTTGTAGACCTGTTATTTTCACTTTTATTTCATTATTTTTCTTTATTTTGGTGGTTAACCAAATGACATAAAATAATGACACTTTGTTGCTAATTGTCTATGGCACTTTTCTATGGCCTTTGATCAGTTGAAGATGGAGATTTACTTTTAGTCTGAGTCTTAGGTCTCAGTCATGATCATGAATAACAATTATTTATTGATCACCTTGATATAATGTACAATTAAGTGGAGATACAACTATTTCTGCTCAGTTGGTGTTGATAAAAATAACATGTCCTTTGTGTATCACCGTAGGCGCTGATGCAACGAGTAGTGTGTGAAGTCCGTGTTCTGGCTGTGTTGCCAACCAAAGAACTTGCCCAGCAGGTAAGCCACTTGTACAACACAGATTGTATACCCATGCCGCTGAATCCAGCGTTCATTTTAACATCAAATTTGGATTTAGTTTCAGCCATAGTCTTTTGAATAAAATATAAATCTAAATTTAGTCATATTTTAGTGTTTTTGTCTGGCATTGATGCCGTAATGCCTGATTTTCTTTTACTTGGTTTGAATGCTGAAGATAGCCGATCTACAAGCTCGCAGCTTGTAGATCTATTTTGTGCAACCAAACATAGAATTTTTTGTTCTACTGGAACTCTTCATTTGGTCATAGTTTTAGTCAACAGAATTGACACTGGCTGGGTCTGTTTTGCAGTTGTTCTCCAGTGTTTTAACAGCTTGGTTGAAATGTTTTACTACATCACAGGTATGCAAAGTATTCAACTCATACGCTGAAGGCACCGGTCTGAAAGTGGTGACGCTGGCCGGACAGAAGAGCTTCGCTGCAGAGAAGTCTTCACTCACAGAATATAGGTGAACATGCAGTGGGTTTTGCATCGTGCAATCAAGGCCTTGGATGATCTTGATTAGTGTCCTAATCATTAATTGAACGCAAGTGTTAGAAGATCACTGAAATGACATGCCCTAAAATTGCTGTAAAATGTTTCGATTACAAATATATATTCAACAATTTTATGTTTATTTGATTATTATTACTATTATTCATATTTTTTGCCATGGCCTTTATTCACTTTCACACCACACTGTTTTCTAGAGGGGGGAGGCGATGCAGTTTGGCAGATATTGTTGTTGCCACACCTGGTCGACTGGTTGATCACCTCAACGAGAATTCTGACTTCTGTCTGGAACACCTCCGATTCCTTGTGAGTGGTAAAGCCATTAAGGGCATTGTGAGCTTGTAGATCAGCTATTTTCACAATATGTATCTGTGGATTCGGAACCAAGTCAAACTAAATGTAATGGCTCAATTCTACAATTCCAAGTGCTTGTCAGGGTAGGGGATCTCCAGTTCAAATATGAGGTGTTTTTGGAGGGGGGTCCTTGTTGGGTACTTGTTCTGTTGATTACAGAATGGAAATCTTAACTGTGCAACAATACACTAGTGCAGTTTATAAGTTTATAAGTTTATATCGTGTTTTCATCATTATCACCTTTACTTTTACTCTGAATTAGAAATGTTCAAAGTAGTCGGGTTATGGGTATATTATACCGCTGTTGGTACATTATGTACCAGGAAAATGTATGCTAAGAATTCACTCAGTAATATGATGTGCTTATATAGCACATCATATTAGCATCATATTGTATAATATGATTTTAATACCATAGCTCAATACACACACTTGTTGGTTCATATTTTGAATAGGCCATAAACTGTTTGATAAAGAAGACAGATTCTAACATACACACAGACACACACATACAGACAGACACAGACATACAGCTACACAGAATATTAAATCCTGCATTGGATGGCTTAGCCTTTGACCATGTCAGATGTGCAGAAGATAGAATTTGTCTGATTGTGTGTTGCAGATCATTGATGAGGCTGACCGCATGATTGATAGCATGCATCAGTCCTGGCTCTCTCAGGTAACCAAGGCTGTGTACCGGTCTGGAAGTAGCAACAAAGCCACATCCATCTTCACAAGGACAGAGCTCTCGCACATCACGGCTGCCAGGTAACCATAAAATGGAATAATCAAATAGTACTTGACCTGAGGCCGATTTTACAAAAAACGTTTGCATGTGACCGACTCCCAAAATGTATGTATGTATGTATCTTAAAATATTTTCTTCAAGGGACCAGAAGCAAAGGTTTGAGTTAAAAATGTTCAAAAATAGCATATCTACAAACACGTAGCGTGGCACTAAGTGACTCGCTATGAGCTTGTATTCTATTGTTGAAGTATGAAATAATTGTTAAAATCGGAAATGCTTACCCCAGTCTTAATGGGTTAAATAGAACTAAGAAAAATCACCTATTGGAAAATTAACAGTGACCTTGTATGATAGCTTGTCTCCGCCTCAGATGCCTCTGCAGAAGCTGCTGTTCTCGGCCACCCTGACCCATGACCCTGAGAAGTTGCAGCAGCTGGGCCTTCACCAGCCCCGACTCTTCAGCTCGGTCCACCACGGTCAACCTGCCAACACCACCGACAGTCAAGCCGGCACGCCAGAAACCACGTCTAAGAACCCCGAACGATTCAACTTTCCCCAAGGTCTCACGGTAAGGTTTTTTCATCAGCCATCAAATCATCAGATTGAAGATGTTTGATTGTTAGTGGATGGTGAGTGTCCGATTGGTCTTTCTAAATGAAATGTGAACATTCAGCTCTTTTATTGAGTTAGACACTGAGTGCCATAAATGTGGTTGGTCTACCCTGTTAAGGTGTGTATGAAGTAAGAGAAAATTTGACATTTATGTATGCCCATTGACCATATTTATATGGTGGTGCCATATGAATACTGTATATGGCCAATGGGCATACATGAATGTCAAATTAACCTCCTAAAAAAAAAACTCAATTATTTTCTTTTTTTGGTTCTTTAGGAGATGTATGTGTCTTGTACACTGAGTAAGAAGCCCCTACTCATCCTCCACTTCGTCTTGCACATGAAGTTCAGCCCCATTCTGTGTTTCACCAACTCCAGAGAGGCTGCACACAGGTTGGCTTTTAAAGCAGCCTTCTGCTGTTCTTGAATCGGTTCCATCAGTTTTTGTTTTACATGTTACATACCAGTACAAGCTGTTGTGTTCCACTGATTTTGTTTGTTTTGTTTTTTGTAGATTGTACCTGCTGGTGAACCTGTTTGGTGGAGTGCAGGTTGCAGAATTTTCCTCGCGACTGTCAACAGGAGAGAGGAAGAGGACACTGAAGGATTTGGAACAGGGAAAAATCCAGATGTGCGTTTGTTTGTGTGTGTGTGTGTGTGTGTGTGCGTGTGCGTGCGTGCGCTCATGCACATCGTTTTTTGTGGGGGTGTGCTAACTGCCTTGAGGATATTCAGACACTCCATTCCTTTTTAGAATTACATTACCCAGTAATTGCAAACAGCAAAATGTCTTGAGTAATATTAATAGGACATCTTATAATTTATATTTAATTTTCACATTCTTGTGTTTTCTTTTCTCACCTGTGGTGTGAGTGGATGGCGTTTGGTGACTGCACTACCCCAGAGTAGACGAGACTAGTGCTTAACTATTCATGAACTCTAAAATGGAACTTGTACTGATATGCAATGCAATGCTCTTTTAAAGGTTGATCAGCACAGACGCTGCCGCCAGGGGCATCGATATCAAGGGGGTGAAATATGTTGTGAATTACGATGCACCACAATACATTAGGACGTATGTTCACAGGTGAGTTAATTTCTCCCATGATAGATGATTTACATTATGTATGGTGGGGAATTGAATCACATGTAGATTTACATATTATGCAGTCTCGCGTAATGCAGTATTTTTCTATAGGACCAAACAAGTAGGCTATTAAATATTCCAGGAGCAATAGATGGAGAACATTGAGCAATACTGCATGGTTTAAATCAGTTGCAAAATACATGAATTACTGCACATCAATGATGCTATGTCCTACTGTGCTCTTAATATAATGTCCTGCTTTCTTTTGATGCAGAGTTGGAAGAACTGCAAGGGCAGGAAAAGCAGGCCTGGCCATGACCTTTTTGCTAAAACCACAAGTGAGATATCCCCACATTGAAATTGATGCATTTGAAAGCCATTTCATCTATCGTTTCACCTGTAGTGTGACTGTGTGTTGTGCGTGCGTGCACGTGCATGCAGATATTAAATCAAACACTTTGCTGCCATTTCCACAGGAGAAGAACTTCCTTCGGATGGTGAGGGATGCCGGCAGCCCCGGAATCGAGAGGCAGACGGTCAAAGCTGAGAGTCTGACGAGTATGGAAGCTCACTATGAGCAAACTTTACAGCAGTTGGCCAGAGCTATAAAGGTAATTTGGCAGCACTACAATTGCCTGCATAATGTTTAGAAAAGGACAGATTTGCTAGTGTGGATTACATATTGCCCAGTAAATGCTGATTCCACTCACTTGTTTTTTGTTTTTTCACAGGAAGAAAAAGCCTCATAATGAAAGTCCACATATGCCTCATGGAGTTCATACAGTATTGAGATTTCATGAGTTGTATTTCAGGTCCTTTATTTTGTTCTAATAAACATCCTTTCTATGTGTCTGTGTGATGAATCTGTACTGGTGATTTCAGCTTCTTTGTCTTTGCCACCCATCAGTTGAACCAGCATTATGTGCAACTCCTGCACAATATGAGAATAAATTCCCTGGAAAGCTGCTAAGGGCCTTGGGCTGAAAAGGGTTACAACTTAGGCTACAACATTTTTTACAACAGAAAAATTGGCCTGGTTCCTGGTTGTGGTCTGACAATTTTGAAACCCGTGGTCACCCAAATGGGTATATTTCAGTCATTCTGGGATTTCTGGCTGATCTCGGATCGGAGCTGTTTGGGTCTCTTCTGCAAATTAAAACCCCATTATGTACAAAGTACTCATTCTATAATGAATCCACTCTAGAAACTGCCCAATCAATGCCCACACCAGTCAAAAATAACAAGCCTACCGGTAGCTGTGTGTGGGTGTCTGCAATGTATGTACCTATTTAGGCTAGGCCAGGCCTATCTATATCTATATAGCCCAGTACACACACCCACGCAATGTACCAAGACTATCTCTGCAGCCTACAGACTTCCACTGTGTACACACACACACACACACACACACACAATTTTGACTAGACTTGACTAAAGGGGGCGCAGTTTTTCCTTGTTTTGCCAATTGGTTGTGTGTGTGTGAGAAAGAGAGATAAATAAATAATTGGCCTATAGAGTGTGCCAAAATATCCTCAGGGGGCGTCAACATATGTGTCACGTGGTACCGGGCGCCATTTTTCTGGGGCTGTCTGGTTTGTTTACATTGCGCGACTATCCAACGCGACCATAAGAAGAAGAAGAGCGACTATCCGTGTGCTAGTATATAATACGTTATTTTTTTTAAAACTTCCATCTCACAATGGTGCAGACTTGTTCAGTACATCCACAGCAGTTCGCGCCGAGGGAATGAGCCAGAAAACAATTTGATTTCCATCTTTCCAACATGGAGACGGCAACAAGGAACCCAGACGTTCAACAACGTATCTAAGCACAGCCGTGTTTGTTTATTCACGACATTTTCACAAAGGTAAATTATTACTAAAAACATGAAACTGCTATTTTGTCTCTGCTAACTAAAAGTAATGCAAGTATCCAACTACACTAGGTAGGGCAGTCTAGCTGTGTTGTTTAACATGCACGTAGTTCAACTTAACAGAACAGTCTGTGCAGAATTGGATTTCCCTCACTGTTGTGTTAAGTTGAACTACGTCCTCAAACCTCACACTAACATTTCCAATGGGCTCTAAACTTTACGTTTACGTTTA
>OOFJ01095360.1:355-16092 GCA_900323375.1 Benthosema glaciale
ACTAAACATGTACAAATGCAAAATCTAACGGCCGGTTTAGGGTCTGGTACCTGTCCGATTTCTGTCCGCTTTGGTTCCAGACGGGAATCAGTAGTTTTTAATAAAAACATGTTTTAATCCACTCCGTCTCGGAATCTTGGATTTTCCTCCATTGTAACACTCATTCAAACGCCCCCTGTCGGCCATGGTTTCACTCTTGCACGCTGCATTGGAGTAGACGAGGAGGTTCCGAGACAGAGTTGATTCCCGGAGTCTGGAACCAAAGCGGACAGCAATCGGACAGGTACCAGACCCTAACCCGGCCGTTAGATTTTGCATTTGTACATGTTTAGTGTTACTTTGAGGCAGGGCCATATCGTACGACACCCTCAGGGCCGTTGTTGTTAGCACTCTCGTAGATTGAAAATGTCAGAATTAATAGATACGTCTACGAGAGTGCTAAATTAGCGCTAGACCCAACCTTAATACAAAGTTTAACCTCTTACCTATGCACACAGAATAACTCTTCCTACTTCTGGGTCATTTCAATACATCCTTCACAGGTGTTACCGATGATAACTAATTGAAGGCTCTGTTCCATTGGCTCAGTGGAAACACTGCTACACCAGAGGGTCTCACTCTCAAAGTGTCCTTGAGTGGGTTACAAATGGCCCCGTATCATGGGTGTGTAACTCTGAGAGGGGGTCCTTGTACGCTCTATGGTTTGAAAGCACTGTAGTGTACACTAAATGGAACAGAGCCTTAATTAGTATCATCAGTAACACCTGAAGGAAAGCAGGGAAGAGGCTCTGTAGGAAGAGTGTGACATAATAGAGAGTATAAGATCGCCCTCCCTGCAACTTCCACACGACGAGGAAGTAGGAAGTGCGACGCCGTCGCCACAGAAGCCCAAATAGTTAAGAAAACAGACAACGCCGACGGGGCGCCACCCCTTCCACTGGCGTCTCTGGTTCCCATGGTGACACGTACATGCACCTTCCCTGTCGTCGACATTGTTAACAAGACGCCAAAAGCAGTGTTCTGCCGTCGTAGCATGGGCTCCGACGGCCGCAAGGTTTATATATCGAGCACCGAGCCATTCGCCGTTGGCGTCGCACGTCGGACGGTCGAGCGATCTTAAACTCGCTAATGTGATTATTGTGCTGACAGCCTTCCATCGTGTCTCCTGCAGGAACCTCAGTACGGAACCAGGATCTCGTTCTATGGATGTGGGAAAGTCACTCTGAATGTTACCTCTGAGAGGATGGGCTTAACACAGGGTACATCTGCTACGAACGCATATTTTCTGCCATGACAGGAACATTGATCACTTGATAACGCATCACGTTATAACATCATTGCTGTCAGGCAGCCATATTAAAACCCTAAGTGCTTTTTTCGTAAATGAACGCCCTACTTCTCACACACAAACATCAAAAGTAGCAGATATACAAGCTTGACATGTTTGTTTTGAGCAATTTAAATGCAACACATTTTGAGATTGTATATAGATCTTCACATTTTTGCCCCCGAAACCTGCTGTTCTGCTAGAATTCTCAGTTTGTTGATCACAGCTGAATACCTTTCTGTTTGCCACTGCCTTTTATAGAGTTTTTTTTTCATTTAAATATAGAATTTTGCTTCCATGTTTCATGTAAAGCGCAGCAACTTGCCTCATTGAAACATGTAATACCATTATAACGTATTGACAAATGGACACAAGGTACCTGAAAAAGTCCACTACTTTTGCATAAAGGTGAGTCCATGGAGGTGACGGCGGAGGTTCTGAACGAGTCCACGTCCGCCGTGACGCCCACGTTCCACCTGTGTGAGAAGCAGACCTTTGTGTCCGGCTCGGAGAGGATGGTCCACACCAACGGTGTCCAGTTTGGGACGGGGGACAGCGTCCCCGCGGCCAGCAGCCTCACGGTGTCCAGGGTCCTCAGTGCTCCTCCCACAATGCATCCCACCTTCTTCAACTGCTCCATGATGAAGCTGGAGTACAGGCTGAAGGTATGTACAGAGCACTGCTTCTCAGCCTTTTTTCATGTCGAGGACCCCCAAAATCCCACGGTCCCACGGACCCCCATCTATTCTGAAAAGGTTTGGTGACAGGGACCCCCTCCTAGATGTAGAGATGTTATGTTATTTTTTTAATTAAGTTTTTTCACATTTTTGATATTTTTGACTTTTCCTGAAAAATTATATTTTCGATATTTTTCAAAAAGAACTGCACGCAGTGAATATCCAGTCAGGGTTGACAATAAATTGAGGAAGAGTAGAAAAACAGCATACAGCAGCCCCAAACCTCCTGCCACTGGGCGACAGACAGCCTCTTAAGTGTCAAATGATACCCAGCGATGTTATCCATGATCATATAAGGACATTTGCAGTCTCTGTGCATGTTTGTGTGCGTGCGTGCATGTTTGCGTGCGTGCATGCGTGCGTGCGTGCGTGTATGTACAGTACGTCTGTAGTCCACTTAAGTTATGATACAGTTTCACTTAATTTACCCTTGAGAGAAAAAAATTGCATCAAACCCAACATCCAAATTTGTGAATGATGAATGACAGAATTGGACTGGCATGGCAATGCCCCCATATTCAAAAGACTGTTGGGCACATGCCCAACAAATGGAGAGGTCATAACATAAACATGTTCTTAATTGAAACGTCATATTTCGCTCTTCTTATTATGTTTGTAAATATAAAATGTAATATGAACAGATAGCACAAAAATAATTCCACCCACTCCTTTATAACCACCTTGTGTAACCTTAATGTGACAACAATAAATTCAAGTTGAACTGGATGTGATTTTCCAGAGGATCATACTGGACATGACAGCCAGGGAAATGAAAAACACAGCAATGGTAAAACTGCAAATTGTGTTAGTAGAGGGACACAGGGACAGAGATGAAAAAAGCTCACAATATCATCCAAGGGCTTTTTAATTGTCTTTAGGGAACAGAGAACCAATAGTATTCCTTATATCCTACATAATACAATCAACATAATTAGTATACTCTAAATCATGATAATCAAAATTAAGTGTTGGACAGTATAAACAGTAATGTTTTTGAGTAACTGCACTTTTGAATATTTGCATTTTTGAGGGGCACTAGCCCCTCCTATATACAGCTTTTGTCCCCACAAAATGTCTGCAACACAAACATTAAATGCCATTGACAATGAAGTGAAAATTGACGTCATCTTGTCCCCACATGTCTCATATTTGCCATCGACAATGAAAGGAGAAATTAGGTAAAATGTCCCTCCAAAAATGACGTAAATGTGTGGCAACAGCCAACAGGCATTCTGATTGGCCAGTATGAGACGATGCATGATGATAAGAGCGCCGCTCAATTCACACGGGTGTGATTTTTAGATACTTCATTGCAAAGACAGATAGGCCTAAGTATTTCACTCCACTGCAACAAGCCCCATTTCAACATTAACATTTCTGGAAAATATGAATTTCTGAAAACCTTTGAAAACCCTTATACAGCAATGTATTCATATATAAAGACTTGGCTAATTTTGAATATTAACATCTAAATATCATCAATGCCTGTATATGCCGACTGATTTGTTTGCTGAAGCCATTGATGTTAGACAACATGCTCCATATTTGGGCGTAGCTGCATTGCCTCATGGTGACATGTGACATGGTGATTTCAAATGTAAAATATATGAATTGAACATCAAATAGCGAAAATAGCTGGAACAGAAGATAAATCATATTTGAGCTGTTATTCAGATGTTCACAGTCTCTGTGGCTGCACTTCATTTGGCTTCATCTCTGCTGAGAAGGAACTTGAACCTGCACTTGTGACAAGGGCTTTGAGAAAGGTTCAAAACCAGCAGAATCACTCGCGAGGATGGCTGAGAAGGTCCTAGTCACCGGTGGAGGTGGCTACATCGGCAGTCATTGTGTAATGGAGCTCATTAAAACAGGCTATTGTCCAGTTGTCATGGATAACTTCAGCAACGCCGTACGGGGAGACGGGGATGTACCTGAAAGCATTCGCAGGATAGAGACGTTCCTGGACACCAGCATCGAGTTCCACGAACTAGACATGTTGGACCGACCTGGACTGGAAAAGCTCTTTCAGAAACATTCGTTCAGCGCTGTGATGCACTTTGCTGGTCTGAAGGCTGTCGGGGAGTCGGTGGAGAAGCCACTGTGCTATCATCACGTCAACATCACTGGCACCATCAACCTGCTGCAGGTCATGCAGGCCCATGGTGTGCACAATCTGATCTTCAGCAGCTCTGCCACGGTGTACGGAGAGGCGCAGCACCTCCCCATCACCGAGGAGCATCCGGTGGGCGGCTGCGTCAACCCTTACGGCAAGACCAAGTACTTCATCGAGGAGATGGTTGTTGACCAGTGCAAGGCTGAAAAGGACTGGAATGCAGTGCTGTTGCGCTATTTCAACCCCATTGGAGCTCATGCCTCGGGTCAAATAGGAGATGATCCACATGGAACCCCCAACAACCTCATGCCATATGTGGCCCAGGTTGCCATCGGAAGAAGAAAGCACCTCAACGTATTTGGGAATGACTACAACACAGTTGACGGAACAGGCGTGAGAGATTATATACATGTTGTAGATCTGGCTAAAGCACACATAGCTTCTCTCAAGAAGCTTAAGGACAACTGCGGCTGCAAAGTCTACAACTTGGGAACAGGGATAGGTTATTCTGTGCTGCAGATGGTCAAAGCTATGGAGAGGGCCTCAGGGAAGGAGATCAACTACCAGATCCTCCCTCGAAGAGAAGGGGATGTCGAAGCCTGCTATGCAGACCCTCGCCTGGCTGAGAAGGAACTGGGATGGAAGGCCTACTTTGGCCTGGAGAGGATGTGTGAGGACCTGTGGCGATGGACATCCCAAAACCCCAATGGATTTAACAACGTCATCATCTCTTGATGAAAGCTAGGCCAGCTCCATCAAGTTGAATTACATGCTCATCAAGTTGATTCATGTCTTTCTCCAAGTCACAAACAATACAGTTACTATTTTTGTTTCAACGTCTTATATTGACATTGTTTCAATGTCTGGACAATAAATGTTTGTGTTCTGTTTGTGGTGTCTTAACCGTTTCAGACTGCATGACATCATGTAGCTCAGAGTAAGTACCATATCTGTTTCTACCATATTTCTTTCTATTTTAAAGAAATCCCGGCACTGATTGTGTTAAGAATGCCCATACTAACAGGACATACAGACTTGTTACACTTTGGACATCAATGGTATTGCTGGATCAGCAAAAAGAGAACAGTGCAGTAGAAACAGTTAGAACAGTTGTTGAAATAGAACAGTTGTTGAAATGACAGCAACAGGAATTCTGAAAAGACCCCTGCTGTGACCAAACGTAATGCTCTATGGTTCAAATGCAATTAAATAGAACTTCAATGTTTTAGAACAGATTTTCATTCTAAAATATAAATTGCAATGTACAAGCTCGCAGCACGGAACAAAGTAACGCTTTTTGTTATACTGAATGACCTGTCTGGTGAATTTGTGTAGTGCCTGTAGTGTGTGTAGTGGCGGTGGCTCAGGGATAGAGTGGCCGGATGATAACCGTAAGGTTGCCAGTTCGAACCTGATGTGCAGGTTGGTGCCTCTGCTATCTTAAACTTTTGCTTTGAATAATGGCTTTAGTTTGTCAGGCTCAATACATTTTTTCCACATATTTTCTCTTTAATGTGGCTTCAATTGTATGTGAGTTCAGGTGACCAAGTTTTTTTGTTTGTTTGTAACATGATCAAACATTTTCGCAAAATACATCAATCCACTCTACTTTGATCGTTATGCTATGTGTTGTAATATTATCATTGCCATTCCACCATTGGCCCCCGTTTCAATCTATGTATCTACCTATGAATGTGTGTGTGAATGGGTAAATGTATGTAAAGCGCTTTGGATAAAGGCGCTATATAAATGCACCATTTACCATGTGAGTGTAAAAAAGCCCTAACCACACCAAAGGGTTGAGACCGTTTTAGCGTCAACTCCTTGCAACCGTTTGGACCCAAGGAGAGAAAATGCTCAAGTTAGTGTGGAGTTTGCATGTTCTCCCCGGGTCCCCTAGCATAGGTACCTTCACAAAAAACATGCAGTAATCCTGGTCTCTATAACTGCAAAAACACAAACACTTTTAGACCAGTTATAACTCGGTTTTAGATGGACGTCTAATATTGCTCAGTTTTGCATACTACAGAATCCAGTGTTTATGTTTACAGTACTGTACAGTAGCTAACACAGCTTGCATATAAAACATGTTTTACTACAGTATCATTGTGCGTGTGTGTGTGCGTGCGTGTGTGCCTGCGTGCGTGCCTGTCTATGGCGTGTGTTTGTGTTTGCAGGTCACACTGCACGTGCCACACGGGCGAGACGTAGAGGTCAGACTCCCGCTGGTCATCCTCCGGGGTCATCCAAGCCCACCTGAACACAAACAAAAGAGATTTAAATGGTTGAAATAAAATGTGTATGCAATCTGTGTGTTCTGTGTTTACGAGACTACACTAAACCATCCGTGTCATTTTAGATATGAGCTATATTGTCTCTGTCCACTGTTACTTTTCAGGATTCATTCATTCATTCATTCATTCATTCATTCATTCATTCATTCATTCATTCACTCATTCATTCATTCATTCATTCATTCATTCATTCATTCATTCATTCATTCATTCATTCACTCACTCATTCATTAATTCAAAAATGTATTTATTCTCGAAAGACATTGAGGTTTCCCTCATTTGCAGTTGAGATACACCGCATCGCGCCGCATTTTGAGCTACTACTACTACTTCTGATGCTTTCTTGTGAAGCTGTAGTATGATCAAGTAGGCTGTTAACGCTTTGACTCCCAATCGTGATTTACACAAGTTCATATTGTAGAACAGCTTCCCTGCTAATAATGCCCGAGATGTGTTTTCATCGTTTAATCCACATTTTTAACGGGCGATCTACTAGACAGAAATGGATATGATGGTGGTTTTCACTGCGGTCCAGCAATGCCATGACAGTTTGTAGTTCTTTCAGATCGCATGAGGAGGATTATGTTTCTATTTGACAACAAGCCATGGAACTACTTTCAGGGGGAATATCATGCATTAAAGGCGCAAAAGCTTTGGCGTATGCTCCAAAGGTAATCAATCAATCCAGGCAGCCTCGGTAGGATGGAATATACAGTAATTAATTAATTTGCTTAACTTTTAAGTAGTCACAGTTATTCATCAATTAGACGGCACTATACAGTGAAGCTGATCGTACAGAGTTCCGATGCATTTATTGTAAGGTGAATTACTTCCACCAGTTATTATGTTGAAGCTATTTATTTTGTTTCAGTACACAGCCAGCCCCTCGCCTACAGTATGCCGTTGGCGGTACACAGTGTGTCCATTTTTCATGTTGTTGTTAAAACCCCACATGGATTGCCCATACGTGACCATATACTGATGACATCAGGGATCTCTTTTTTTGGGCCTAAAGGTGATGCAGACATACACACAGCTCTCCCTACACCCTGACAACAGGTATAACGTTATAATGGGTATAACATTATATTGTTATCAAGTAGGGCATTCATTCCAGCATCGTTCCCAAGGAGTAATACTGCAATCAAGATGAAGGGCAATGTCTTTCCTACACACTTGAACACACCAGTCTATCGCACAGGGATTCCCCTGGGACTTTGACTTGGAGAATAACTATGTCTTCAACACAGTGTCTTTGCACTTGACGAAGTTGCCCCCAATTACATCGGCGAGAGGAGAACAGCCTTCCTCTAGGTGCTTCGGACACACTGCTGTGCTGGTAGAATATATCGTCTACATCTTTGGAGGGTTTCCGTATTGCAATGAGCTTTATGCATTTGATGTCGACACCCACAAATGGCTGAAGCCCAATACATCTGGGACTGTTCCAGAATCAAGGGCTCACCACACAGCCTGTGCCTTGGGGAAGGTCATGTATGTCTATGGAGGATGCACTCATCTGAATGGACACACTAATGACATATACAAGTTGGACACGACCACAATGGTCTGGTCTTTAATTACCACAAGCGGCACTCCACCCCCAGGTTCATCACGTCACTCTTCCACCATCATCGGAACAAAGATGTTTGTATTTGGAGGCATTAGGAACCAGGACAACAACATCAGAATGTTTGACACAGAGACCAACCACTGGATGAGTATGCCTTCTACAGAGTCTTTTCCAAAAAGACGTTGGGGTCATTCAGCCTTTGCCTACAATGGAGAGCTGTACATATTTGGTGGCAACAACAAGGATGAGACCCTCAATGATCTGTGGAAATTGAATCCAGAGACCATCTCCTGGAAGAAGGTTGAGCTGAAGGGGAAAAGCCCATCTCCAAGGTCTCTTAGGATCTGTTCCATGGTGGGAGATCGTATCATCTTCCTTGATACTGAAGTTTACATTATAGACTTGCAGCCTGGTCTAAAGACATTATGCAAACTCGCAGTTATTCAGTACGGTCTGGAGCAGTTGGGACTCCCACACAACATCATTTGGGAACTGACTGCCATGACCACCAGTGTTGTCCCTGAACGCGTTCATTGAACGATCGTTCACAAGCCTGTTCATATTTTGTATGAACGTGAACTGAACGTACTGTATTTCTGCGTGCTGAACATTACTGCGTACGCGTTCATTATGGGCATGTGTGAACATCACCGTCTGACTGTTCCCTTCAAGACTGTTTGCCAGATTTCCATCAAGCCTTAATGTGTGCGGGAAAGAAAACACCAATCCGTTCCACTCTCTGGAGCGCACGCGTTAACGCGATCGAGTTGTAGCGAGGCGAGCTTGTGCGCTCACAGACCAGACACGCTGATGGTCCACGCAGACGGCTGTGCACAGAACATGTCCCGACCCAAAACACTGAGGTAAACATGTTGCCACCAAAAAAATAGTTTCCAATATCTTGCTATTTTGCATCGAGGAGCGCTGTGTGTACCATGTATGATCGCCTCAGCCAACAAAACACTCTGACACGACCCACAGTGAAGCCAGATTTAATCTTCATCATACGTCTTGCATGCTGAAAATAGCTGATCTGCAAAGCTCGCAACACGTTGCGTCCGAAACACGTTGTGAGCTTGAAGATCAGCTATGCGGAAATATGTAGAATGGATGACGTTGAGAAACTTTTTCCTTCACAAATAAAAAAATCTGATTTCACAAGTTCATTCTCACACGGCCCATATAAAGACAAAGCAAAGTGGAAAAGGATTACTCTTACTGAATACTGGAATTTCACATTGCAAAATGATGCAAGAAGAGTGGGCACCTAAACACTGTGGGCACCTCAGTGTTAAATTGGCTATTTATTTATATTTGATTTTTTTCCAAAATGTAAAAAAAAATAAGGAATTAATTTGGATAATGGTAACGGACATATTGTAAAAGTAATACCAAAGGGATTTTTTAAGGTTTGGACTTGATTCCCAATAGAAATAAAGTCTGTGGTTCTATATATGGGTGAAAATATTGAAAATAACGTATTGGGAAAAAATGAACTAAAAATAACTAAAATAATTTCATTTTTGGAAACATTTTGAAGGATGAACTATGAACTGAAGTAGTTAATTTCTTAATTTGTGAACTGTAAATTGAACTAGTTAAGTTCATGTAGGAAGTGAACTTTTCAATGTACATGGACATACAAGCCCACAATCACATCTGAGTAAACACAGTGTAAATGAATCACGAACATAAAGCAATTCTGGAATAACGTCAGTAATAGTGTGCCAAAAAGATGAATACCATAAAAATGCCAGGGTTGCCTACCCAGGGTTGCCTATTTAGGGCCTGCAAACCTTGGAAGGCAGTCATAGCCATTTGCAAGCCTGCATGGCAACTTTTTGTGTTGTGATGATGTCAGACAAGATTTCTGATCAGCCTATAAAGGTTTTAAAAGATTACTTGTCAACTCTATCCAACAGAGACATATTAAGATCTTCCTCAAAAGTTCAAGCTAAATATAAACCACACCATTATCAAACACAGGTTTGAAACTGACAACACTACCAGGAAGAGCCAATTAAGGCCACCATGTTCAGGAAGAACGGAAAGAAGAATCCTAAAATATATAGCAACGTCTCAGAGGGGCTGCGCGGACTGTACCGGACCAAGCTCCTCCCACTGGAGAACATGTATCGATTCCACGAATTCCACTCCCCAGCACTGGAAGATGCCCATTTTGACAACAAGCCCATGGTGCTCCTGGTGGGCCAGTACTCCACCGGGAAGACCACCTTCATTCGACACCTGTTGGACCAGGACTTCCCCGGCATGAGAATCGGCCCCGAGCCGACGACGGACTCTTTCATCGCTGTGATGCACGGCGAACAGGAGGGCGTGATACCAGGCAACGCTCTGGTGGTCGACCCCAAGAAGCCATTCCACAAGCTGAACTGTTTTGGAAACCAATTCTTGAATAGGTTCACGTGTGCACAGATGCCTAATCCCGTCTTGGAGAGCATCAGTATCATCGATACCCCCGGGATCCTTTCAGGGGAGAAACAGAGGCTCTGCAGGGGCTATGACTTTGCGGCCGTGCTGGAGTGGTTCGCCGAGCGAGTGGACCGCATCATCCTCCTGTTTGATGCTCACAAGCTGGACATCTCGGACGAGTTCTCTGAGGTCATCCGAGCCCTGAAGAACCATGAGGACAAGATGCGCGTAGTACTTAATAAGGCTGACCAGATCAGCACCCAGCAACTGATGAGGGTCTATGGCGCCCTCATGTGGGCCCTGGGCAAAATCATCAACACGCCTGAGGTGGTGCGCGTGTATATTGGCTCTTTCTGGTCTCAGGCGCAAATGGTCCCTGACAACAGGCAGTTGTTTGAAGCGGAGGAGCAGGACCTGTTCTCAGACATTCAGAGCCTGCCGCGCAACGCAACCGTGCGTAAGCTCAACGACCTGATAAAACGGGCTCGCCTCGCCACGGTGCACGCCCACATCATCAGCTCACTGAAGAGCGAGATGCCCAGCATGTTTAGGAAGGAGTCCAAAAAGAAGGAGCTCCTCTCCAACCTCGGCTCGATCTACCAGAAGATTGAAAAGGAGCACAAGATCTCGCGGGGGGACTTCCCCAACATCCACAAGATGAGGGAGCTGCTGGACGGCCAGGACTTCTCCAAGTTCCCGTCGCTGAAGCCCAAGCTGCTGCAGAGAGTGGAGGACATGCTGGCCAATGACATTGCCCACCTCATGAGCCTGGTGCGCCACGAGGAGACCTCCATGGCCTGCCCCTCGGTCAAGGGCGGAGCCTTCGAGGGGTCCACGAGGGGGCCTTTTGGTTTGGGATACGGTGTGGGCGTAAGCGAGGGCATCGGCGATCGGGAGTGGGTAGTGAGTCGCGAGAAGCCCATCTACGATGAGATCTTCTACGGTCTCTCTCCCGTCAATGGGCAAGTGTCGGCCGCAGCGGCCAAGAAGGAGCTGCTCAAGTCCAAGCTTCCCAACACAGTCTTGGGGAAGATCTGGAAGCTGGCCGCCATAGATAACGACGACTTCCTGGACAATGAGGAGTTTGCCCTGGCCAACCATCTGATCAAACTCAAGCTGGAAGGTCACGAGCTTCCTGCCAACCTGCCTGAACACCTTCTGCCGCCGTCCAAGCGTGCGCCGCTGCTGGAGGCCCGGTTATCGGAGCCTAAGAGGAGCAGCCTAGAGAGAGCACCCGTGTCACAGCCTAAAGAGCTACGCACTGCCCAGAGCTGTGGTTTTGACTCAGGGCACCCATTGTAAATAACTAACTACATAACCACTATACATTACTACTTTATAGCGCCTTACATTTAAGTCATATTATGGTACATAAATAACTAAACCTTACCTCTAAGATAAAATAATTATGTCACAACGAAAACTTGAGAGTATATCAATTTCCATTAGGACAGATTGAAAATGTGACATTTAACCCATTGAATAGAAAAGTCGCAGTCCCGCCCCTTTCAGAACGACAGACTTTTCAAAAAAGTATTTATTTAAAGACCTGTAAGCCTCAGAAAAGCCAACTCCGATCGTGACAAATCATTATGACAAACACTTTTTCGGCCAAACAAATAATTTTATTTTTGTTAAAATGTTTCTTCAACAACGTGAGTGTGAGTCTCCTTGTCTCTACAGCAAAATACATTTCAAGTAGGTGACAAATTCACATTTATTAGCTTTTTATAGTGTTCCAATGTTGTCCTTTGTGTAATACTGGTCACTTCCAATTTTACTTGTTAAATCATCCTGTGTGAGTTCTCTAATCCTAATTAGATAAAATTGGTATCCTGACTTGAAAATGCATTTTCCGTTTAATAAACTAATAGACTCCTAATTGCGAACGCAGTGAGCACTTACTATGTCAGCCAGGCAGAAATGTCTGTCTGTCTGTGTGTGTGTCATGCTGTGGTGTCAATCATTTTGACAGACTTCAAATACACTGCGTTCACTTCACACGTTTGCGTGTCTTACTTGTATTGAACAAACACGCTATAGCAATGAGTATAGACTATAGAGCTATAACACTACCTTTAAAGACCAGACCACTGGTTGTGTGGTCCAGTTGGTGTCAAGTCAGACGTGGTGATCCCTCCATGAATATACATGACCTTCCTCAAGACCCAGTGGTCATATCTCCCCAGTGGAACAGTCCCAGAGACCCTGGGCTTCAACCCTCTATGGGTGTCAACATCAAATGCATAAAACACACTGCACCACCCCCTTGAGTGAGTTAAAGGCATACCCTCCCCAGGTGTAGATCATATCTTCTATATCCGCACAACTGTGTGGCCTCAGCACATGGAGAACCATGGTTCTCCTCTTCTGTCAACGTGACTCTTGTTCCCTTCAAAACAGTACAGCGTGGAACTGCTACAGCAGAACAATCAACACCACTCAGTGTAACGTGTCTGGCAGACAGCCTGACATTATTAGATGTCAAAGCAGGCTAGTAAGCTCAGCTAGCAGCTTGTCAGAGCGTGTTCCTAATAACACCAAGGTTGCAGGTTCATTTGATCCCCACATGCTAATAGAGTACCGATTAGAATGTGTGCATCTCTAACTTGCAAAACTGTCTTTTATTCACACAAGGTAAGCAAAAACTGTCTTTATGCACATCCACTATGGTCTTCACTACATTATGGCCTGGTCAGCCTGCGATGACATACATAAGATCTGGTCATCCCAGTTTAGTAAGATGTTCGTGCCGATTCTACTTTATGGCTCCAAGACATGGACACTCTCAAAGAAATGATGATGATTACATTATCCAGCAATGTCTAGGCATTGAAACATAAGACTGAGATTTCAAATCCCATCGTGGTTGGGCTTCCATGTATCCGTCTTAGTTACCTGAGATTAACCACAACTTTGTACATATAGCTTAGATAGATGGACAGACAGATACTTTATTAATGCAGAAGGAAATCCGTTCTGTTAAACACCTACATTCATACATATTAGGCCTACTACTGTTACCTCGATTAGAAACAGTATTTTGGTATGGTAATGGCATAGATACACACACACACACACACGCACAGAGAGAAAGAGAGAGATTAAATAAACGCCTTTCACTGTATTTTAGATGGTATATTTGTAAGTTTGTGGTGAATGCAAAGCGCATACAAGTCAAATAATTCTCGGATTAAGGCAAAGACGGCACAAACGGCACATATGAAGCTATACATTTTTATATACAGATGTAGTGAAATTAAGACTTAAAGAGCAAGACATTAAAACATACACGGAGTGAATGTGATCCAAGTACAATATCAACGTAACTGTCTCAGTACGAAAAGTACAAACATGTTCAACACAGATATTGACAGACAGACAGACATAGACAAGGACATAGACAACTCCTTTTTAACGAGCTCTGGAACACATTAACAGAAGCAAAGTTTATTCAGTGATGCAGTGTACGGAAAAGTTAAAAAATAATAATAAAAATGTAATTAACATATAATCAGATAATGCAGACAGATATACATTATACTGTAGATAGAGAAACATCCCCTTAGTAACAATTCAAAACCCAGCATACGTATTCTGGGGAAAACTCGCAGAAAAGGTTTTATTTTGTGCGAAGGTATTCATTAATGGAGAGCGAATAAACATTTAAAACAATTAAAACGACACATAATAAAAGGGCAACACATAATACAGTAATACATTTTACACATACACTATAAGTTGTGTCAAATTGTGTTTTAATTCATTTTCATTCATTGTATTTAAAATATTATTCATGTGCAATTAAACTTTAACAAATAGTGAGCGGAATTATTTTTGCGTGTTGTGAGCTTGCTCTTTGTAAATATTTGATAATTTAAAAAAGTAAAGGCTTAAAGTGATTAAAATCAGAAAAAAAAACTAATATCAGATCATTATGATATGCAAAGTTCCAGACATCATAATCAATTATAACAGTTATAGATAATGACATATGGCCCCGCCCCATACAAGGGATACTGTAAGAGAATAATAGTACCGAAGTCCTGACGCAATGGCCTAAATTGTTACAGCTGATAAGAACAATTTGAAAACATTTATTTATTCTCTCACTTTTTTGGATAAATGTACTTTTTCCACCATCAGTTGATAATGAGTAAAATTGCAGGGCTGATTTGTTTCTTTTGGAACACAGTTCCATGTTGTTCTTATGCCACTATAGCATAGTGGCATAATGATGTCAGACTTCAGTTCTCTACAGTGTGTGAGTGTGTTAATGATCAACACAACACACCCCGTCATCCGTCCATGTGTGTCGTCTCTGTCAGAAACCTTGTATGTTCAAAACTGTTCAGGAAATATAATAAAAAATAATAACCTTTGTTCCAATGGACCCATTATTTAGTCACAAGCTCTTGTTAATACTTTTCATTGGTTACATATGTATTAAACACACACGCACACATGCGCACGCACGCACGCACGCACGCACGCACACTTAACCACTTTCACTCATTGAAATTGTTTTCATAAGCTCACAACGCACCACTACGTGTGGTGAGCTTGTACAGCCGCTACTTTTTCGCTACTTTTGTGTAAGACTGTACTGTGATAAAGTAGTTCATTTACGGGGGAAAAATAAAAACAATGCAGCGCTGACCAAATAACTGCAAAAAAACAACAACCAATCGCTCATAGACTCACAAAGCATTAAAAGAAATTAGTTAATTCATCAAATAAACCGTAACATGTACAGACGTTTCAGAGATACAACAATGACACATGGGGGAGATGCTGTCCCTGAGTGTGTGTGTGTGTGTGTGTGTGTGTGTGTGTGTGTGTGTGTGTGTGTGTGTGTGTGTGTGTGTGTGTGTGTGTGTGTGTGTGTGTGTGTGTATCTCTGTCTGCATAATCTGCTGCACCTCTGTCTGAGTATATGTCTGTCTGTCTGTCTGTCTGTCTGTCTGTGTGTGTGAAGCCTACTTCGTCGTACAATGGTGTCAAATCAACAGATCAACAAGCTCACATCCGTGACACATCGTGAGCTTTTAGATCGGCTATGTTCGGCGTGCAACGCCGTGGTATAAATTAAGCATTGGGACATTCTGTCAGACAGACAGACAGACAGACAGACAGACAGACAGACAGACAGACAAGACAAGACAGGTCAGATGGTCTCTACATAGTTGCTAGGGAACAGGCCCTGGCGGCCATCTTTGCTGCATCCTCTCCACCAGGCTTTATCAATGGCTTCCACGGC
>OOFJ01095365.1:6117-16610 GCA_900323375.1 Benthosema glaciale
AGTCAGACGAGGATGTGTGTCAGCCAGCCTGGAACGGGTCTGATGGCGAGAGTCAAACGACACTTGAATGCCAGTTCACTTAAAGATGGAGTGCCGTGATGTCACTAAAATGGTGTTATTTCAATTGGCCCTTTTGACTCAAAGGCTTGCAGCTTTCAGGAAGAAACCAAAAATACACAGGGAACACATATTTGAATATTATAACCACACCTGGGGGTGTATCAGGGTAATGTTAACTCCATACACATGCAAAACAGAAAAAGTACAAAAATCATGGCACTCCATCTTTAACTATGGCTCCTCGTGTTCATGTTGACTAACTTACATCTTCACCGTCAAACTGTTTTGCGGGGAACTCGGGGACATAGTGTTGGACTGGGACATCAAGATCTAGCTTGCCCTCCTCACACAAACGTGCTGCAGCTGCAGCTGTGAGGGGCTTACTGATGCTGGCTATTCGCATCATTGTGTCTGGTCGACATGTTACATTGTTCTCCATGTCAGCATAACCGACCCCTGTAAAATAGCACAGATTGAAAGGCATGACCACACGAGAAGTGTAAAAATTGGACCTTCCCATTTCTCTCCTTGTTCGTTTTCTCCCATGGTTAAATTTGTTCAATGAATAGGATTTTACTGTGTAAATCTTAGCACTGAGCATTCAGTGATTTGGAAAAAAACCACGATCATGAAGGCTTTAGCCCAAAACACACAGGCTGCGTAGCGTAGCTAGCAGCACAGTATTGACGGCGTTCGACCGTCCCCGTCAACACCAACAGGACGCAACGCTCTGCCGCGGCCTGGAAATAGAAAGTGTGCGTAATGCGTATCGGAGGGCCGTGCCATGCGTCTGACGGCACCGGTGTGTGTTGGGTTTTTTTTTACCCCAGGGGCTCACTGGGGACATGGAGGAACTCCTTATATGGTCAGCACACTCTATAGTAGAAAAAAAGTGATATTTGAATTAAGTATGCTGTATGCCACCTACCTGAACGCCAGACTGTACTGCCATCAATTGACACTCCAACCACGAACCCTGGTGCCGCCACCTCAGCCTGACAACAAGAAGATATCTGTTAAAACAGAGCTGATACACTGCTGGGCATGGGCAGGGGACAGTAAGGGGCAATAAATGACACAATGACATGTTGCCCCGTTTGGAACCAGGGCTGCCAACAGTCCTGGATCATGCAGGAGTCACCTGGATGTGGTGTCGAAGTCCCAATATTCACCAGAACACAGGAACTCACATATCCTGTTCTGACATTCCATATGTTGATATATGACCTCATCAAACCCTGTACCCTTGAGACATGCTCCATATATGGCCAGTACAGAATTCATTCCATATGTTGATCTGACCCTCCCGCCAAAGCACGAGCGCTCGCCCAGCAGTCTGCCATCACCCAGGCGTCTTACTGGTATTATTAAAGATGGGTCTTGCATTGCTTCCGTCATCACATTTTGCATTTTAATGGCTGAAACTACCCATCATTTTCCAATGCTCATACCCTGTATAAAATGTATATGACATTGACGACGCAATGACATAGCTGTTTAAAAATTTTGACACTTACATTGGCAATGTAAATGGGCAAACATTGGGGGAAAAAAAGAAAAAAAAAGGGGGGGGGGGGTGTTCTACAAGGTTTAACAATAATGTAACTCTTGAGAGTGTAAAATGGGTCCATTTGGTTACATTTTACACTCTGTATTACTTTTGATGCAGTAATGGTCATTATATTTAAAAATGTTCCCCCTTGTGACATTACTGTCATGTGGGACCCTCCCCCAAACAATAATCAAATGTCCTGTGTTCTGCTGAATTTTGGGAGTTTGAGAAGTGTATCAGGCTTCTTTTACGAACATAGTCAAATGAGCTTTATTGGCGTGAGAAAACGATAAACGTCATCTCGTAAAAAGGTTGAAATTATGTAGATGACAGTAATGACGACACCCACCTTTAAGCGTTCCAGTAGCTTCCTGCTGAACTCAATGGCAGCCATCTGTGACGCAGGTATGTGACTGTTGTTGTGGTCACATACCTGAGCCACGTCGTCGCACTGCTGCGAGCCGTCGTTAGTCGCATCATCAGTGTGATACTTCAGTCCTAACGCTAAGGCAAGTCCCCCCGCACCAATGCCACAACAAAGCCAGACCCTGCTGTGTCTGCTCCTGAAGGACCATGATGATGTAGGCCTACTACTACTACTACTACTACTACTACTGGACCTGGTTCTCCTGACCAACTGCTGCTGGAAGAAAACACAGCTCTGTTTGTGATCTGACCGTGTAAACAGAGAGAAACGCCTCCATCTGGTATTAAAAAAACGATTTGGCACAAACAATCTCGACATTGTTGTAACAAAATACAAAAAAAGAGAGAGAAAACTTTCACTCACTGCTGGTGTTGTTGTTTACGTTTAGCACAAATAAATTAACATTTACTTCCTGATTTTCTTGGTTATGCCCCGCCCCTGTTCCAGAGTAGACAGAACTAATCGATTCACGATCCATAGCTACCCTGCTGCTGCATTCTTGCCCCCTTTCCTTTCTTGTCCTTCACACACACACTACACACACACACTTCTGACTGGTCAACAGTCCACTTCACTTTACACTTTATCGCCTTGCTGAGGTGACAAAAATGACTCTCACAGGTCATAGCCACTTAACTCCCTTTTACCACCACTACCAGACAAGGGCCTGTCAACACTGGACAGCAAAGCTCGTTTTACTGTATTTAATCCAATGTTTTGATTCTAAGAATAGAAATCTCATAGCAATGTTCAGCCTGGGCTTGCAATGCAGAAACGTGAACTCAAAGTGCGTAGACCATTGGTTCCTCTTTTTAAGTCTTAACCTTTTAGCTTGAGAAACCAAAAGACAAATGTTAGGTCTCCCCAGGCCAGGAGCCAACCCAAGCAAATGAAAATAGCAGATCTGCAACACATTAAATATAACGCAAGCCTTGTGAGCTTGTATCCTCTATTTTCACTCACTTGTTTAATTCATGAAACATGTTTTCAAAAAAAGATTAAATGGAACCCTGACTAATAAGACAACAAAAATAAAAACATAAAAACACCTTCAATATTTTATTTCTTTCATAAATAGAGAATCATTCACTCAATAGGAACTGCTCCAGTCGCAAGTCATATGATCCATGTGTGTCCAGCCCTATGGAATATATGCAATGCACACTCTAATAAAAAGTATTTAAAATACAATATTTAAGGTGTTTTTTTTTCTAACCCTTTTACCATGGTTCTTCTGACTATCTGAATTCATACTTTGTCACATGCCAGAAATAACTTCTACAAGGGCAAAAATAGGCTTAAACTCACCTGAAAAATCAATTGCATTGACAGTATATAGGCTACTGGCCATTTTATATCTATATCATTGTGTACAATATAGATTGCATATAATTTCAGCACAATTTACAGGACAAAACAAATTAGAAAATCTCAAACGTGTGCTTTTATTTATATTCACTATTTGTACATTTCAGTTATCGTATACATTTTGAAACATGATGTACATTAACGAAACATTGGTAAAACGATGCACAACCAGATAACAAAAAATCATTCTATTAGACAAGATGAACAAATTTTGAACTGTGTTTTAAAGAAAAAGACAAAAGTACTGAAAAGTATGTTTATGTTCGCATAAACAAAATGCTTTACATTGCAATTAATTAATTTCACACAGAAAAATAAATAAACTTTGGGTGTGAAGAAAGATACCTGTATAACCACTGTTACAAATGAATGTAAATAAAATAAAATAGATTTTTGGCCTTCATTAAAAAAAAAAGGTAGTCAAAAAGAATAATTACATTTCCCCAAACGGTTTGATAGTACAGTAGCACCAGTATACATATGATACAGTACAATCAGGCATATTCAATGTCTACTTACACTTCTGAAGAAACTGGGATGGAGGGGCAAGGACAGACAATATTAACATGTGCATAACATTGAGGTTTAATTAAGTGCAAAATTTCTCCAATTTGTCCTTCGATAGAAATGTATAGTACGTGCATTACCAAATTCGGGTTGTACCAGACTAACAACATTGTAGATTTATAAACACCCTTTTAACCAATGCACATGTTTTTACCACATGACTTGTCAAGCAAAACACAATTATTTCAGAATGCATACATTGTTACAAGAATAAAATCAGCTCGCAAAGAATGGTTTCTAAATTTGGGCCACATTAAGGAAATGTTATTCCATCCCTTTTGCACAGTAGAATCCTCAGTGTTCTTTTAACTATAGAAGTGACCAAATGTAACCAAATGGGTAAATTAACACTGAGGATTTTACCGTGTTCTGTTGTTCTTCGGTTGAGTTCCACTTAAAGAATTACGGTGCAATAACAATAGCATCTGGCCGTTTGTACTCCACCACGGAGATGGAATGGAAGGAGGGTTTATGGCAAGCAAGGTGCAAGTACAAAAAGCCAAAACCACAGTGTGTGTGTGTGGTGCGTGTGTGAGAGAGAGAGAGACAATGTTTTCACATATTATTCAGTTCCATTAGAGTTTGGTCCAGCATCTGGTGCATCTCGAGGTTCTCTTCTTTAGCATGTGACAGTTTCTCTGTGAGAACATCAAATGAACAACATTAACTATCACACAAACATGCAAGCACTCTTCAGTCAGATGTTTGGTTGCATTAATACTAAAGCTGGTCACAGTGTTATCAACTCACGTCAGTCACAAATCTAACTACCGGTAATCATGTAACACAGTGGTTCCCAAACAATGGGTCTGGCCCATTTGTGAGGTCGCAGACTCATTTAAGGGGCGCGCGTCATGCTTGAGCTTGTAGATCGGCTATTTTCACAGTTTTGAGAATAGACTTAATATATTTTTTGTCAAGTTTGGGTGCCAGGTAGACACCAAATTAGGAATGCACCGATGTATCGGCCGATATTTTCCATTAGCGGCAAATAAAACTGACCAATGGCGGCCGGTAGCCCATATTTATCTTTCGTTGATACATTGTGTTGGCTAGGTTGGTGTATTGGTTATTTGCAGCCTACCAAGCTGTAGATTCTGAATGTTTATTTCTTGTATTGAAGATGTGTTTCCCTGGCACAAAAGGGGGAAACAAAAACTAAATAAACATATCAATATCAGTATTGGCTAAATTGTTACTTTAAACATTGGCCAAGAAGTTCTATATCGGTGCATCCCTACACCAAATGTATCTTGGATCTCAAGCTAAAACATTTGCCCTAACCACTGATCAAACCAGACAAGGGTGATCGACTCAGGGTAAGCAAACCATGCACACGGATTACAGCTTACAACAAAGCGTTGCCTATACATAGAATGCATTGATAGAATAGAATACAGTATACTATATAATGCAGCATTATTGTTTTTTTAATATGTTACGTTGCGTACTGTAATAATCCCTGATTTTGAGTGCACAATACTGCGTATACACAAAAACACAAGCAGCAACACAATACCTCGAGCAGAGCAGGCATCACACAATGCAAACATAATTTTCCTAAATACTCAGATTGTACAGTATACACATTTAAAGTACATGGTTAATATTTAACATGCACCGTTTAGTCCTCATTCAAGACCAATCTTAGTTCATTAGTGAGAAGGCGTTTTTTCTCAAGTTGCTGGTAGAGAGGATCTTTGCAGTCAGAAAGCAAGTAGAAGAGGAGGAAAGAAAAGAAAAGGATTTAGTGGAAAACAGGAAAAGAGCGGAGAATGTACCATGCCAGTTGTACTACCTACCTCATCTGGAACAGGTCAGTAGGAACCCCCCCCCCCCATGACAACTTGTATTACTGAAGCTAAAGCATAAGGCCTGATTTATACTTAATAATTCATATATGGTCTTCCCAAAACGATTTCTAACAACTGAAATGACCAGTGAGTGTGTGTGAAGTTACATTTTGAAAGTGAAATATCCCTTTAATACTTGGATGAGGATGTCTAGGTAAAAAAAAAAAAAAGTGCATGATATTGTACCATACCATTCTTAATCAACATCTGATAAGTCATTAGCACAGGCACTGTATCCGACTATAAACGTGATAAGACAAATCTGAGACCATAAGGAAGTTGGCTTCCCAGCAAGCACTGTCAGGACCTGGACCAATTAGTGACGTCTCTAGTGGGGCCAGATCAAGTCAAACCAAGACTAGTCAGATCTGGCCCCAGAACATCACCTAATTTCAACCAACGTAAATTCTGCCCACTAAGACGGACGTCCCTGGATGAATCAGAGAGTCCGATCGAGGCCAGACCAACTTAAGTCATATCATAACTATTCAGATCTGGCCCAGAATAAGCTTTAATTATTTAAATTGGTGAAGACGTCCTGGAAATGACGTAAAGATCATCCCCATATGGGCTGTGATCTGGCCTAGTCCTGAACGTCACCGGAGGGCGTCATCATTAGCCTGGAAACCAGCCCAAACTGCAACAGGGAAAAAAATCCCTGGGCAGATTGGGTCTGGCACTCCTCAGTTTGAATTACATTTCCCTCAGCCCAAAATTGTGATGGACCAATCAGAGCCCACGGTTCAAAGTAAGATTTTTTTTGCTGTGACTTTGGAATCTGTTTGGAATTGCCCTTTGGAAATAAAATCTCAACACAGAAGTTCCAGACTAATATCTATACGCAGTGATATTAGTCTGGTCCATGCCAGGCTACTTCATCATAAAGTCATCATGATGTTGTTTGGCTTGCTGGGTTAACTGTGTTTTATACTCCCACAAAACAAAAACAAATTAGCGTTAATCATTCATGACCAATACCTTCAGACTGGCAATTGCAAATGGCTTCCAAATTCTCTGGAATACATGAGGTTTTAATGAAAGAAGAACCAGCGAGTGTAAATCTATAATTTATTTAGAATAGTGACAGGATACTGTACAAAGATCATGAGTCATCATCACTAGCATCCCAATGGATTTCAAACAATCTAACAATCCGTCATCCTAAAGTACTTTGTCCACCACCTAGATGAGGCCAAATAGATCCTACAAAAGCCTAATTGATGCTTCTCATGACGATATTGTATCCAGTTGAAAAGACAGCCCTCGTCCATCAGCATGTCACATGGCACTTCCTCCACTGAAGCACAAATTAGGCTATACTGCACTATATCCTCTCCATTTCCAACGCTTACTCCACCTGACCACATTCTCTGTAACAACCCAACGCTGATTCATTGCCTTCTGCTTTTTCAAAACATTTCCAATGTCTTCTACTCCTGCCACAATACTAAAAAGGTGTTGAAAAGTGCTAGCATGCATCAGTTTTTAAAATCACGAGAGCAGTCGCAAACTCAGTTCAGCTTCTCTCAAGTACAGTACATGTTGTGATGTCGTTTCAGCTACTATGGTTGCACAAGCCCGCTGCGAAATCGAGAGAACCACTAAACGGTCTTCAGTTTCACAAACAAACAATGAAATACATAAAACAAAGGCTTACTGGTTTTATTTGAGCCATGAGAAAATAGAAAAAAAAGGAAAGTTCAAAAAAGAAAAAGGACAGATTAAAGAGATACAGCTTACATGGAAGGAAAGGACGTTTATTTTTACACAACGCAGAGAGATTCTAAGATTCTGTACAAGAGATGGGATCCAACTAACGTTGACATGAGGTGAAAACATGAGGAAAGGAAAGCAAAAAAGACAGAGAGGGGCTGGGAAAACGGAGAGCAGGCTGGAGAGAGCGGACAGATGCCGCTCAGCCGGCAGGAGGCGTCTTTGATGGGGTGTGAACAATTTATCTGTGTGGAAGAGAAGAGGTAGAGTGAGCCAGTGGGGCTTGCTGGGCGAGAGGGGGCAGTGAATATATTGGGATGCGCACCACAAATCCACCCACAATGTCGACGGACACGCTAGAGCCACAATGCACCTCCTAACCACTTTTTTTTATGTTCAACTTTAATGCCAGGCCCAAAAAATGGACGGCAGTTTAAAAAGTGGAGAGATGCATTGCAGCCTCGAGATTCAACGCACATTCAACGCACAAAGTCAAGGTTGGAAGGACCAGCCCTTGATTTGTTGTTGAATTGTTTGGAGAAGCACACCAAGTCATTCTTAAAACTGTGTGCAATGTGAATCTCACATGGGGGGACACACCAACCAGGATGATGGTAGACCATGACATATCAACCGACAAAATGGTGCAACAAGAAAGGTCCTCCACAAACATACAAACAAGTGGCTTTTCTTCCAGACAGAAGTACGGTAGACCATGTTAGTAGTCAAAACAAGTGACAGGGAGTGAGTTATGCTTGATAGAGAAGGATTAACCCTGGACTACAAGCATAATAAACAAGACTGATTCAGTTTTCGTTGAATACAATCTATTGCATTTCAACAGAATTCTCACATGCTGGAGAGCTTTACAAAACTATAGTCAATACTTGGAAAGTAAAGACAAGAAAGGGGGGGGGGGAACGCACAAACTCACACAATGAACACTGATTACCTTCAATGTAAAAGTAATGCAGTTGAAACAATGCCGATTACTTTCAATTTAAAGAGTAATGCAGTCGAAATGAACACTGATTACCTTCAATGTAAAAGTAATGCAGTTGAAACAATGCTGATTACTTTCAATTTAAAGAGTAATGCAGTCAAAAGAGAATAAATGCAAAACTGAGACCCTCCATACTGTCTTCTGTTCAAAGATCAAACAAGGACCGACACTGCTGACGCAATGCAGCATTTCTTCATAGCCACGCTCATCAAGGAGGAAGTATGAGAATAAACCACTTTCTCACTTTCTCACTGTTAAGGTTTCACTTTTGACAAGGTGGTTGTTCTATACACATGCTATACAGCAGTGGCTTTTAATACCACCTTAGTATTATACTTGGCCAATATAAATTATTTTGTATGTTTAGCTGGACGAATAGAGACAGATGGAGGAAGGGCTGGCTATAATGAACGTGTACATGAGGACAGGCAGGACATGAGAGGGTGACGAGTGCAAAAATGCTTGCATGTAGAGGGGAAGTGGGGGTTGGGTGTGTGTAGGGGGTGCAAAGGGGGCACACGCAGGCAGGAGGAGGAGGAGGTGGTGAATTACATGGAGGTCATGTCGTTGAGGGCGTGGTCCAGCTCCTCGCTGATGGCCTTGTACTTGAGTTTCTGGGCATACAACTCGTCTATTGGGGTGGCAGGGGGCACAGGTGAGGTGAGGTGGTGGGAGGGGGTGGCAGCATACATGGAAAGGAAGGCGGTGAAGAGTGGAGCAACCAGGCCACAGAGGGAGAGAAGATACACAAGACAGGCATGACAGGCAGACAGACAAACAAAACGGGAAAAGAAAAGGAAGTTATAGCAGAAGGACGACAGAATAGAATGCAACAGAGGCCATGGCAAATTCCTCCTACACGCGTTCCAAGGAATGCACCACCCATTTCCATACCAAAACAGCAACTGCCTCGGCCTTCGTAATTACCATGACAGCCATGTGAAACATTCTTCTACCCACACATGATTTACCTTCACCCCTTGCCCGAAGTCAATAATCTACCAGTAATACTGCAGATAAGAAGTAAACATATCCCAACACTGTGAAGCCATAACTCACTTTCACCAACGGAAACATAAAGTACACTATACCAGCAAAAGTTATGGACCGCTACAAGCTGATTTATAGCTGGGTTTAAAAAAGAACAATATTGAATATAAAGGGAGGAAATGGAAATGGTTCTGAAACAAAGAAATGAATAGGCTTAAGTGGGAAGAGTTTGCAGAGGAGGAAAAAAAAAAAGTAACAACCACTTACCCTCATCAATGTGACTTAAAATGTAATGACCATTTAGGAAAGTTCTACAATACCATTCTGAAGTGAAAATTAAGAAAATCATACCTTCCAGGTCATCAATGGTCTTCTCAAGCTTGGCTACTGATCTCTCAGCGAACTCAGCACGAGTCTCAGCCTGTGGTGGAGGGACAGATTTAATGAGAACTCTTTTCACGGTGTCACGCTGATCCTACAGCAAGTATAAAATAACATGGCCTCTGGCCAACATCTCCAGATAGGGTCCTGGGAAACTTGCCTCCTTCAGCTTGTCTGTGAGGACCTTGATCTCCTCCTCGTACTTGTCCTCCTTCTGCGAGTACTGTGAGACGGAAAAGAGGAGCGCGCGTCAAACACACAAATAGCAATCCGTCAGCTTATTTTCATACATTTAGGGAGATGGTTGCTGCCTATGAAATAAGGACTTCTGTATGGCTCTCCAGGCTCTTTTTTTCCCCCTACACACCAAGGACATGATGGAGGAGCTGAGGGGATTCAATGGGCATGCACTGGTCTACAAGCCAGACACATACCTTCTCAGCCTGGGCCTCCAGTGACTTCAGGGTGTTGGTCACAGTTTTCAACTCTTCCTCAAGCTCAGCGCATTTGCTGGTGTTTTAGACAAGGGGGGGGGGGGGTTCAAGTGAAAAAGAAAAAAAAAAGGATGGGGGGGGGGGG
>OOFJ01095369.1:0-10373 GCA_900323375.1 Benthosema glaciale
CAAAGTGCTACCAGTGAACTCCTCACGCCATTCAAACATTCATTCATTCCAAAACAAACAAAACTATTTTACATTCAAGTTACACAAGTAAGTACGGTACTATTTTGGGGTACTACCTGATACTTGTAGTGCACTTGCAATCAAAGGTAAATGATGTACTTTTAAATTGACTACCAAATAGCTTAGCTTTGACAGCCTTGAATTAGTTACTATGCAGATTTAGAAGATTGACGCCAATTGTATACTTCTTATTTGTCATAGATCTGCCTGGCGCAGTTTCTTATTACGAAGCCTCGAAGGCAAACACATAACATTCTGATTCACGTGTCCCGACGACGTTCAGCGTCACAGACACAATTAAAATCCCCCTGCCTTGAAATAAGTCCCACGCTTCAAATCCCTCCTAAAAACCCACTTTTATAAAGCTGCTTTTAAAATTGTCTTACTATATGTTCTTAAATGTTCTTAATGTACTGCATTGTTGTTTATTGCTGCCTATGTTTGATACTGATACTGCTACTGTTTTGTGTTTATTGTAAACTTGTTTTGAAAGGTACTATATAAATAAAGGTTTATTGTTATTATTATATTATTATTATTGGGTTCATAATCGCAATTATGAGCATGACAATCAATTGTCAAACTTAGATGTAATCGTGACAGGTTATTTGTTATATTATATAGCATTTTGTCTCTTTTTTAGACTATCTTTATAAAGTGTGGGATAGGAGGCAAAGGGTGACTTATAGATTAACTGCATTATAGATGAATTATATATTCCATGTACAGTACAGCTCTGTATGACTGTACTGTATGTGTTTTATTGATTAAAATCAGATTGTATTATGAGTTGCTGGCTAGCTATACACTGGAATGGTTATGTTTTTGTTTTTTTTCCTGTAATTATCGTAATTGCTGTGTCTGATAATCCCATGTGGGACGGGGTCACGAAGAATTTGAACGAACACAGAAAATAAAACATTCATTCATTCATTCCACAATGGCGGTAACACTATTAATTCCACATCTCTACAAACACACAAAACAGAGAGAGAGGGTGAATCTATAGTGTGACAACATCATCATCAAAGCCCATGTTCTGTGTGTTTGTGTGTGTGTTCCGTGTGTGTGTGAGATCAACAGTTATAAGGTGATGTACGTAAAGCACTCACCTTCCGCACAGGGCACCACAATGAGAGCTCTGTCAATGAACACAGTGTTGGTGAGATGCTGAGCCACGCCCACACTGGACGACTCCCTGTACTTTATGTAACACACTTTGGACGAGAACGACTGGGGCGCGTTGCTGCGGAGAGAGAAGAAGAAGAAAAACAACATGCTTTGTTAGATCAATATTAGTCCCGCATTGCCAGACTGTTGCCTCTCGCAATTTTCAAATGCTTCCGTCATACAGTCTGGAACAAGGGAAGCAGCGGAACACTCGGGTGTAGTTCCAGACTCTAGTATATCCTCTATTTTAGTCCGACGTCATTTTGTAGTCCTACGTTACGTTGTCCGGGTCCAAGTGGCACCAGCTCCCCTCCGCTTCTCATTGTAAATAGCAATATCTAAACGCGTGAATCTTGGGAGACCAGTAGCTGCTTTGTTGCAAGGAAAGCGGTAAAATGGGACTAGTCTCTCAGATCGGTTCAAACACCGCTCCGACGGACCCGGAAGTATCTCTGTAGGGAGCGCTTACGTCACGGCTTAAATACTGAATAATAGCATTTGGAGATTTTGGAATAGTTAGTCTGCCTAGTGGTAGTAGCGGCTAGCGAGACTACATCAATAATAGACTAGTGGTTCTCGAACAGTGGGTGCGGGGACCGCCGGTGGTCATTGCAGAGGTTCCGGGTGGTCCCCAGCTAATGAGGGAGAGTAGTACTAGGTAACCAAATGGACCCTTATTAGATCTTTAACTCTTGAGTGCATAAAATTAGCCCAAATTGACCTGTATGGGTCCATTTGGTTTCATTTCACCCTCTCAAGTGTTACATGATTGTTAAACATCTGCATTTCTTAACATGCTATTAATCTACACAATTGGAGAATGTAGAAGAATTGTTATTTTGATCAATGCTTGCCTGTTCTCTCTCCTAATGGTACCAACATGTATCATTAATATGTTTTCTTTTCCCTTTTTACACCCTTTATGATGATTTCCTGTTTTTGGCTATATAGAAGTGAATATTTGTACATCTCTAAATGTTATGATGAATTGAACAATGTGGACCCTCTTGTAAACAAGCTTTATGGTGTTGTCCACTCACAGACAGTTAACAGTTTTTGTATTGAGTTGTGTTAAATTAAACTATAGTTCAATCAATCAAACGTCAATACAGCGTAATCCAACGACAACAACATATTTAGTTTTGGGTCTGAGAGGCTAAATGTCATCAAATGGTGGTCCATGGCTCAGATGCGGAAAAAATAACGGACCTTGATATAAAAAAAGTTGAAAACCCACTGAAGAATAGCAGTACTCAATCAAAACAATAATTGTGTTTTTGCCTCAAGACAGCTTTGAGACAGCACAATTACCTATATATATTCACTCTTGCTTTGAAAAACAACTACGGTACAGAGATACAGTTTGGTCCAAACTGTATCTCCCAAAACAAAAGGCTCCCAAAACAGGATAACCCAAGAACGCCTATGGCTTGTTTCCATTGGGGTCCTTTGTGTTCAATTCATCGGGGGGAAAAATAAACTTTACTTGTAGCACACTTTTTAAAACAGTTAGAGCATAACACACAGCATTACATATAAACACAACAACATAAATCAGTGGTTTTCAACCAGTGGTCCTTGAGAGGGTTTCAGGTGGCCCCCCCAACTAAATGATGGGAGAGTTGGTAACCAAATGGGACCCTTGAGCATAAAATGAAACCAAATTGACCTTAGGCTGTGACACCCTTAAGAGTTAAATTAACACATGTAGAAGGATTGTTATTTTGATCAACGTCTGCCATCACTACAGCATGGAATTGTGGACAAAAAAACAAAACAATTCCTTAGTTTTGGGTCTGAGAGAGTAGTAGACCTCGTCAAATTGGTGGTCCTGGTATGGTATCAAAATGTTTGAAAACCCACTGACCTAAAATGTTGAGGGGAAACGTGATAAAAAAAAACAGAGCAGAACACAACATGATGTACTTCCATCTGTACACTCTCAGTCAAGAGTTGAATCAGCATTGATTTTTACAATATACATTGGGGGTCCCGGTCTAGATAGAAAGAAATGGGATTCAATGGGGTCCGTAGACTAATGCATGTCAAACTGGGGGTCCTTGGAATTAAAAAGGGTTGAGAATCATTGCTAGTCGCTGCCGTAAAAATCTTCTCTTATAATAGGGGCCCCTGCGCACATCTCTTCAAATGGGGGGGTCCGCGGGATAATGAGAATCATTTCGGGGGTCCTTGACTTGAAAAAGTCTGGGAACCACTGGCTTAAACACACAGCATTAAATAAATGTTGCGGGAAAACACGAGAGAACATAACAATGCTGTTGTTACAGTGTTTGTAATGTGAACGAAGGCCGCGGCGGGCCTCGGTGTTTCCTGAGCCCCTCGGGCCGGGCCAGGGCAGTACTTACTCGGGCGGGTAGAGCCGCAGCTCCTCGATGTCCCCCAGGAAGCCGAAGAGCGTGCGCATCTGCTCGCTGCTCACCGCCGAGGACAGGTTGGTGACCTGGACCACGGCCGTCCCTACTAACCCTAACCCTCCGCACAACGACGACACGCTCATTTTTTTTATAGCTTTAAATTAAACAGCTCAGAATAAATTAATTCGTTTTTTTAAGGTATAATAAGCGAAAAAGGCTTTGTGTTTGTTTTGTTTGTGAATATCACTCTATCATCACCAGTGCGCAGCTAGCTGGCTGCTGCTGGCCATTGTTGTTGTTGCCAGATAGTGCGTGCGAGAGGATTAGAAATAAGTAACGAGGCATATGAAAACGAGCCCAGAAATAAGCCACTGTACTGTAGCATAGGCCTAACTAAGCACTTCATAATGCTTATAATTATACGCGCTTAATTGCTTATGATGACTATTTAAATAGTCCTGAGAAAAATGCTGCCATTTGCCATAAAAAGCTTTACCCTGTTATAACATGTACACAGGAATATAACAATGCAATGTGACATATAGCTCTGTTTACACAATGCTGTACCTCTCCAACTGTATATACTTTTCACTGTTTATACATTTTCAACAGTTTTTTAATGTATTTGTGATTGTGACATGATTTCAGAACTTATTAGTTGAGAAACATTACAAGCTCTGAAAAAAAAAATGAAAAAAAAAGAAACTCAAACTAAGAGCAATGTCGCTTATAATAAGCGGACATGGCAACCCTGGTTGCTGTTTTCCTGTACAAATGGGTTTATTTGTATTTTCTATAGCGCCTCCCCGAGGTGTGGATGTCCGAGTGCAGTGGCCCCAATCCCATTGTTTATCTAACGTTAGATGTTTATCAGTTACTGTGTCATAATATATGTTGTCTACAACACTTTAATTATAGAACAACAACAACAAACTACTCAACAACGAGTTGTACTCTGTATGCCTACAACACAGTAGGCTAAAACTAGGCTAGCTAATAGCAGCTAGCTAACGTTAGCTATGAATGTACGTGGGATTCATGCAGTAATCATCCTCATACATAAATAAATACACGTTCAGCCTCACATTGTGTGTGTGTGCGTGTGTGCGTGTGTGTGTGTGTGTGTGCGTGCGTGCGTGCGTGCGTGCGTGCGTGCGTGCGTGCGGCAGTTCACTGCATTAGGATTCTGAGACTTTGTGTCTCGCACTTTACAAAAATCTCAAAATGATGACACATTTTGCACACGTTTTCAAAGTGTTTTCTAGATTCCACTTTTTTCCCACTCAACTGTACTGTAGGGCAGTGGTTTTCAACCAGTGGTCCTTGAGGGGTTTCCAGGTGGTCCCCAGCTGACCAATGGAGAGTTGGTAACCAAATGGACACTTGTATGGGTCCATTTGGTTTCATTTTACGCTCTCAAGAGATACATTACTGTTAAACATCTGCATTACTTCATTTTTCAAGATGTCTACACAATTACAGAATTTTAGAAGAATTCTTATTTTGATAAACATTGATAAAAGCAAGGAATTGTAGACAAAACCTTATCCAACAACAACAAAATATGTGTTAGTTTTGGGTCTGAGGTTAAATGTCACCAAATCTGTGGCTCAAGAAACCGAATAAATAGTGGGCCTTGATATGAAATCCACTGCTGTAGGTTATGGTGAGACAAACACTTCTCCGTCATATTTAGTGCTTGGGAAAACAAAGTGTAACATGTTCTACCAAATAAAAATAAAAGTATGAAATCCCCACAAAGACGGATTGACGTCATGGCCAAAGAGAGCACAGGCCGGCTAGCTCGTGCCTGATCAACAAGTCCCTTTCACCACGTTAAACCCTAGTGTCTGTATTTTGGGAAAAATCTTCCAAAAATAATGATAAGATAAGAATTTTAAAAACATCCACAAGCTCAGGATGCGTTGCATCGCGACGAGTTGTGACCTTGTGGGTCTGCTATTTTCGCTGTGTCCTAGCAGGACAAAGTATGTGTGGCATAAGTATTTAACCAGTGTGGATGACTCATGACAGAGAACATGCAAGTTTTTTTTTTTTTTTCATTAACTGTCCTTTTTTATGAGTGCATTTGCTTTGTGTGAACTCTACGAGACTGACATGGCATTATCTCAAAGATAGCCGGAGTTTCAAGAGACACCCTCAGAACGGTATGTCTTGGCACCATCTCTCAAGAGGCAAATCATGCAGTCACTTTATTCAAAATGCCTCGTTTACATGTTTTTTTCTTGGGCCTGATCCCTACCCCTTTTTGTCCCATTCAGGGTCTTTAGTTTGAGCGTTTTTCTTTTGTTTTTCACACATTCATTTGTGATCATGAGAAAGCTTTTTTTTTTTTTCTTTTTTTTTTTTACTCCCCTTGACATCTCCCTCTAAATAGTGAGAAAACAAACAAGACAACTGTACTAGTGTGTGTGGGTGACTGGAATAGTTTTTCCTCCGATTAAAAAGAAAAAACAGAAATCTGTACAGAGCAAATTTTGAAGAAACAAAGATCTGTAAATAGAAAGAAAACAAAAATGTAAATAAATCCTATATATGATCTGACGGGTTTCAACCCAGTGTCACCTGTGTGTATTTTCAGCACAAGTCCTATTGGCATCGTTTTTTCTAGACGGGAACCTTTTTGGTGTTTCAAGCATTATGTTATGCTTTAGCTGTTGAAAAATAGCAGATCTACAAGCTCATAGCGCGCCACCAAGTGGCACGCTACGAGCTTGTAGGTCTGCTATTTTTGAAAAATCGTGAAAATGTGGCACAAATCTTTGAATATATTGTTTCAGAGCAAACGTTTTTAACTCATATCTTTGGTTCTGGGGGTTCCTGGAACAACATACTTTCAGATGAGGGTCAGGGGCCAATTACAGATAATTTTTGGGTGTCCTTGAGATTCATTATTTGAGAACTACTAGCATAGAAATATGGGTTTTTCAGAAAACCTTCAAGACATTTTTAGCATCGTTTTCAGATCTAAATGGGTCAATCTGCGTGTTTGTGAAGCACTCAATGGTCCACACGTCCTTCAACCTATCTTCATGTTCTTTGTCCTCACTAAAGGTCCATTCAATCGCAAACGTCGTCGCCTGGATCAGTGACAGGTACTGCTACAGGTCTTCTCCAGAGGGGTGCGATAACGCAAGCGTAAAAATAAAAAAAAAAGCTAAACAGAATTCGGGTCCGGTGAGTCACAGGCGTTTGCTCGGAACGAGCATTATCAATGGGGAATCCATGCTAATAGAAACTGCAGGCTTTCTTTTCCTGAAAAGTACCAATGTGAAAATGGAAGCCATTGTTCTCATAATAAAAATATTTATTCAAAAATATATTGTTTAAAAAGAGAGATCTGTCTAACGATGATGCGCAATTGCGCATGGAGGACGGTTTCTGAACTGCCCACTATGAGACAAAGACAGAGTAGAAAAAAATAGTGGTATTTTCTCATGAACATTAGTGAGGACCAATTACAGTATTATAAGATGGTACCATAATCCATGTCCACTCGCTGTGTCTCAAAAGGAGGGTTGTGGACAGTTCACAAACCATGCTTTTCAAAATAGATCTACAAGCTCACGTTTGCTATGTATGCACACTATGTTTTCTCTTTGCCATCTGTCTAATGATACTAATACATTGTGTGAATTAAAATGTATGTGCATACTATGTAGTGCACTATACATACTGTACATAGAATCCTACACTATACAGCATGTATACTGCAAGTATGCATACTATCCATACTGCATACTATGTAGTATGCATATGGTGTACTTGTAGTATGCATACTACCCATACTGCACCCTGTGTGGTATGCACACTATGTAGCATGTATACTGCAAGTATGCAAACTATCCATACTGCATACTATGTAGTATGCATATGATGTACTTACCACCATACCACATCCTGTGTAGTATTCACACTACGTAGTCTGCATACATACTACACATTATGCACACTATGTACAACGTTGTAGTATGCATACTACACAGGATACATACTACACGCACGGTATACCATATAAATAGTATGCATACTAGTATGTAGTATGTATAGGCTACGACGTAATATGCAGGCAAATGTAATTTATATGTAGTATATTAAGTATACTTTGACAGACAGAAAGAGAGAGATAATGTAATATTGACCCTGGGTTTGCCTGGAGGCTGACCGACAGGACGAAGAGTCTGTCCACTCAGGACTTGTGCATGTGTTCTTGTTTACTGTTAAATCGCTCTGGATTAAGAGAGTCTGCCAAATGCCTAAATTGGAACCGACTTCCCATGAGAGGAGGGACCCGTCTGACACTGGCGGAGGACCAGGGGCACGCACGCGTAGCTTACGCTGACCGAGAAGGATGCCTACAACATCCAGACCTCTGAGAAGAATAAAGAATCACACTCGTGTGAAGTGAAGGGCGCTGCTCTGTGGTGAATGACAAGCCAGCCACATCCAGCATGGCCCCTCGCCCCCCGGCACCACTGCCACAGCGCCAGCAGACAGCCCCGGCTGCTCGCAAAAAAAGAAGAAGGCGGCGGCCCATACATCGCATTCCGAGCATTTCAACAATGTTTGTTTAAGAAAACGCCATAGACAATAAAGACAAATCTAATGTTTGTTTTTCGGCCGAAAAACAGACATTATCAGCGGTTGCTTAAACACACATTATGTTGTAATCGATGTTGTAAGACGATGTTGTAAGAGTGCCCCTCACTTCACATGGGTGTGATTTTTAATCATCAATATGTACCATGGGCACCATTGGTGGTAAAGACTATCATTGGTAGGTGGTAAGACTAGCATTGTCATACAGAAGGTATGACAATGCTCAGCCAATTAAATCATCGCGTTTGTGTTCACACAAAGGAACCGGTTGCATCTCTCAATCAGTATGTCGCTGGCGTCGCTCGGGACAACAGGGACCAAGAACAGTGATCAGCCGTGTATGTGTGTCGGTACATTCCACCAGCCAATGAGATTATTCTTGATGATGTAACTACAGTACGCTGTGTGTATGTCGGTGTTCTTCACCGGGCAATGAGGGATCACAGAGTGACCGGTGCTGTACTTCAAACCTTGACAGCAGCAGTCGTACCAGCAGTGGTGAGTCTGTGCGCACAGATAGGCCATACAACCTATGTGCAGCTCCACAGAGTGCATTTCTAGTTTTTGCAGGTGAATTATCCTTTTAAGGCGTAACAAGTTCAACGAGCATCACAGCTGAATACAGACACGCTCATACGCCTGACCTCCAAGAGTCTGGAGTAATTTCTCTCTAATAAAGGCCCTCGAATATGATGGAATACAACTAAACATTGTTGTGATTGATTATGGTGTCGCATGTTCAATTAATTTCCCATATCTTTGATTTGCGGTGACGCGCGCGTATACTGTTCCAGACCACCTGTCCAGTGAGATCCGGAATAGCACGTGGTCACAAGTCAGCCCACCCGACACAATAGTGGCGTCCCGACTCCCCAGGATGCTCTTAGTCAGAATGGTGTGGTCCAAATCAGTCGAAAACCCCCTACTTTGAGTGGTTTATCATAACAAATAAACTGATGATTGCACAGAAAGACTGTTTTCGAAGTTGTTTTCGTTATACTGTATACAGTAGGCTATATCTTTCGACAGGGTTCTTTTCTTGGTTTGTTTTTCCTCTTCCTGCATAGATTATTTTAAACTTGCTACAGTCATTTTCCATTCTGTGCACTGCTCTCTCTCTCTCTCTCTCTCTCTCTCTCTCTCCTGCTGTTCTGCTCTTCAAGCAGGTGCTATACAGAAGAAACACTCTCACTCTTCACTCATCCATCCACATCTGCTTCACACCATTATTGTGTACTTACTACATACTGTAGAACGCAAGCCTTTTTGACCTCGGAACAACCCGGCTCATGAGATGTGACACAATGATCAGAGACCCAGACTGTTGGCAAAGGATGGACAGATAAAACATTAGTAGAGCAACAACAGCTCTCTAGTAGTAGCTGCTTGTTGGCGACACAGCAACAACACAAACCCATTGAAACCCAGAAATTGTCTGTGTCGTTTTACATTTTAGCTACGCTTTTCAGAAAACTTAGGACAGTCATGGTTTAAGAACAGTGGTTATCAAAAACTTATATCCACAAGCTCACAGCGCATAACTTTGTGACAGTACACTCTAGTAGTTACACCAATATAAGGGCCCATTTGGAACCCTGTCAAGGAACCATGAACATACCTGGACCACATTTGAAACCTATTGGTTTAGCATGTTTCCAGTGAGCCAACATGCACAATATCAGCACCCCGACAAGAATGGAACAGAGCCTCCATTAGTATCATTGGTAACAACTGTGAGGAAAGTAACTGGAAGAGGCCCAATGTCTTTCCAATATGGCTGCTGCTGTTTATATAGCCTATAATTGGCACAGATCCTGGTCTACAGTGCAGGCCTCCTGGTTCAATGGACGGGTGGGCGCGTGGCTGGGGCGCCTTCAGGAACATGTGTTTGAGGCGTTCGATGAGCTAGGGTCGTGAAGACGACGAGGAGGACGATGGCCCAGAGGCTCAGGACGAAGCCATCTGGAGGGTGCCAGTCCTTCTGCTTGGGCTTCTGACCAACAATCTCAGACACTGGGAGCTGGTCGGCGTAAGACTGACCACCCGTCCGCCCCAAATCTCCGCCACGCACAGCGGCCTTCTCCTCTTCCGGCCGCGGCTCTTCGAGATCGGTCGAGAGGTCGACGGGTGCCTCGGTGAGCTCCACGT
>OOFJ01095370.1:0-19438 GCA_900323375.1 Benthosema glaciale
GGTCGCTCCTTGGGATGGACTTTATTTCTTTATCATGCTATAGCCTACACACACACACACACACACACACGCACACATGCACGCACTCACACACAAACACACACACACACACACACACACGCACACACACACGCAGTCACACACACACACACACACACACACACTATAGAAGATAAATGATCTATTATGCAAAGCCAAATTGATTTTATACATCTGACTATAATCCTCTTGTTCCAAGGCTGTACCTACACTAAACTGTGCCTATAGTAGGCCTGGCCTACACATGCCAGACTATTGTCATTTATGGTTGTCTAGTTGTCCCATGACTCCCACATCATAATGTCTATATGATGATGTAGGCCTATAGCATATATAATATATTGGACTTGCATAAGGCTTAGATTAGGATCCCATGCATTGAGAATTGTAGGACATAGGCCTACTGTGGTACACCGTACACAGATGGCAAGGTGGTTGGGACCGGATGCCGCTTTCATCTCTCTCTCTCGCGCACACACACACACACACACACACACACACACACACACACACACACACACACACACACACACACACACACACACACACACACACACTCTGACACAATGTTGTTGTTGTGCAACGTGAGTCAACTCAACGCGTATGGCCAGCTGTGCACACAGCGCACGGCGCACGGTGCCAAGGCTCGTCTTCAGTAGCACACTGGGTTATTAATGCTGCGCCGGGGCGCGTTCTGCCTTCAGCAAACAGCCAATTAAGACCGCACTCTCATTTAGGCAGCCCTTCTCTTCTCCGTCCGTCTGCGACAGTTGTTGTCGCTTGTCGACATCATGTAAGAAGAACAGATCTTCAAGCTCTAATGTAACAACAACGCGCCGAGTCGAGTTTGTCTATTACAGTAAAGCAGTGGTTTTCAACCCTCGTTCAGTCTCATCAAGGCCCATTACTTTAAGGCTATTCGGCATTTGAGCCACGGACCACCATTTGATGACATTTAGCCTCTCGAACCCAAAACTAAAGAATATATTTTGTTGTCAAGATTTTGTCCACATTTATGCTGTATTGATGTTGGTGTAGGGAGAGATATATGATCAGAATAAATTGCATTCTGACTTCTTGTAAATTAAGTAATGCAGATGTTTAACACACACACACACACACACACACACACACACACACAATTAATAGAGGAACTATTAAGAGGAACTATTAAGTTCCTGTATGAGGTGTAATCTTGGAGAAATCAAAAACACCCTCTCTTTCCCGTCTCTCGCCATAGTTAGGCACGTACCACATCTGATGCCCCAACAGTTGATGACAAAAGGAGAGGTTTTACCTGGAAACACTTTGAGAGGACGATTGCTCTCCAGGCTGAGGACCAATGCACTGGCAGTGATGCTGAAGATCTGCCTGGGGGTAAAGTTGATCCCATCGTTAACCTGGAAGTTGAACCCTCCAGACATGGCTCCTTTGTGAGGAAAAAAACAAACCAAGGAGGAATGAAGCCAAAATATATCAAAAACCCCTGCGTAGCCTTGTAAGCATATTAAAACTGTAGTTAATATCTACCTGCTATAGTAATTTAGTTACTTCATAGCCGCAATTTGCAACACTAGATTTGTTTTATATTTGGTTCAATCTAGAGTTGCATCCGACCGACACCACATGAACCCCACCTCTCATAAGATGCAAGCTTTCAAACTCTAACACTTGACAAATGATCAGATACACAGAATTTCCTGACAGAAAGTAGCTCATAACATGTCTACGGTTGATTTTAATGAAACAAACGCTTTGCAGATTTAAAGAGGATCAATCAAACTTTCCCTTCAGCTGCAATGTTGGTGAGTTTAACATTGTTTAATAGCAGATCGGAAATTTCAATGTGATCAATGGGCTGTCAATGGAGGGTATTGCAACTCTAGATTCAACCATTATTATGAGGAACTTGTGTTGCAAATTGCTGTGTATGATTGTTGCAATTTTTGTGAGGTCTTCTACTTGCATCATACTTGGGGGAATCAAACAGCTGTGTGTGCTTTCTGCAAACCACAGATACCATAAGTATGTTATGTACTGATACTCTGCCGTCACATCTAGATTTTCAAAATCAAGACGAGACAATCAGAGCATTCCGTCACACAAAGCTTGAAAAATCTAATCCGAATGATACCTTTTTGTGAAGATTTTTTTGTGACGTGGTGCAAGACTTGGGTGTGTAATGGCAGAAGGCAATGTGTGAAAAACACATCCTTTACCCAGCAAGTCTTGATCCAGCAACTTCACAACCTTTGATGATGGTACAAGTTCAGGCAAAGCTGAAGCAGATTAACATCAGAACAGTAAGCAGAAGTCCATTTAAGGCCAACACTATCAAATGTTTGCAGAGCCTATCTGGCATATTAACACAACAGCGCCAGCACTGCCAGGCTATTAAACACTTCAACCTAACATTTATTCCTACTCTGACCAACAAGTAATTTTGACGCATTGCTAGACATAGTTATTCAATAGACCATAGTCCAGGGCTTAAAGTTCTCAGTCCTGGGGACTGATTTCAGTCCTGAGGATTTCTTAGGGGTCATTTAATTATATCAGTTCAAATTAACAAAACATCTTTTTCAGTCTTGGGATGTTTTTTGGCTTTAAGCCCTGTCATAGTCATATCATGTTCATAAATGGACAGCTTGTGCAAGGCCAACACTTCTTTGCAAATCTAAACAGCACGCTCTAGTGGAGGCAAGAGGAATAACAACTAATGACAACAGAAGAACAATAAATCAACTACACAGTACACACACAACATGTGTACAGTATTTTCCCCAATCACAGACAACTTGGGAACCTGCTCTCTCTCTCTGTGTGTGTGTGTGTGTGTGTGTGTGTGCGTGCGTGCGTGCGTAAACTAGGAAAGGGGAGACAGACGTTACCTTTGTGAACAAACAGCAGCTGTCCCTGGTCTATGTGAGCCTGTGTGAAGTTGAGCAGTGGCTTCATCGGGGCACTCTTCAGGGCCAGGTGGCCATTACTGGGTGGAGTCACCATGAAGTAGAGCTCCTCTGGTGGAGTGTCCAAGTCCTGAACACTCAGATCCTCAGGTCTGATCTCCGTCACAGAAGCCACCCATACCTGGACACGAGGGACAATTCATCATAATCCACAGTATAAACAAACCTGACAAAGCGAGGTGTCTGAGTTTAGGTCTCACTAAATTGTTGCAATTTAGCGGGAACGCATCAATAATACACTTGTTGGCTGGCGCCTCATTGAGTCAGTTGTGCCTTTCACATATTTTCACATTTTTATTAGACAGTTCCACACATGTTTCAAATCTGTGATTTCGTATCTGCTTTGTATGGATGGAACAGAGTAGTGACAGAAACAGATGCCCCTCAATAATCCTTCCCATAGACTCCCGCACAGCCCTACGTGAATTATCTTTCTAGATGAAAATACATTTAAATGCAAAGTGTAATGGGACAGCCTGGCCTCAACAAAATAAATACCACAAAAATAACTAGGGAAGATGCAGATAAATGCTCACTCAACTACATCGAAAGGCTAACCTGGAGGAAATGCATCTGGCTCCATCTCTCTTTAGGCATCATACTCAAAAACATGGACACACAAACATGGACACACATCGCACTGTACATGACACACCTAAATATAGCTGTGCATTGCAAACAAGACGCGGACACATGACCACACTGTACAAGATGCTGTGCACTGGTAAACAACAAGATGCGGACGCAGCAACGCTGAGACACAATTATGGCATCCTCCCAAGTATGTCCAAAAGCCTCAAGGCGAGCACGTCTGTCTAGCTTGTCCAGTGGAACGGACGCACAGAACACTGGAGCACTGAATCGTGAAGTAGCAGACATCAAATGACACGCTCCTGTAGTCGGTCACAGGACGGCCACATAGAGTCATAGACACATTCTCATGTTAACCACATGGATGTTGGAACCCTAGCGTCACTGTTCTGTTCATGACATAATAGGCAATCCTTCTGCACAAATATCAGATCTACAAGTTCACAACGCCTCGCGATGCAAGGTGTTGTTAGGTACTATTACTACTATTACTATTATATCAAACCTTAAGCAACAACAAAAAAAAAGTGCATTGACTTCCTATGACTTCACCTATGACTGCACCTTCATCCATTAGCACCCGGGCCACCCACAATCAGCCACCGTGCACATGGGAGGACAGACATCTTTAAATGTTTGTGTGGGTGTGTGTGTACAACAAATGCAGGCATCAGACGATGGTCAAAGCTGTGTGTCAGCTGTGTCTGTGTATCAGCCTGTAAGCATACACAGTAAAACCCTCAATAATAATAAAACCACTTGAGGGTCCATTGGCTTACATTCTTACTCTCCCAGAGTTAGAGTAACACTGTGGATTTTATTGTGCGTGCGTGCGTGCATGTGTGTGTGCGTGCGTGTTCCTATATGACTACACCTCTTGTAATCAGTTCTCTTCACAGGACATCCCAGCGGTATAACTCAGACAAACAGCAGGCTGACTCATCCATTTCAAAGTAAAAACACACAAGATCCATTTCCACAGCTCATTAAGACTCCCTTTCAATTCTCATAACACTGCAGGGCCCCTTAGCCTACTGGTCACCCGGCCGGATACAGTTTTTTTTTTAAGTGGCTGCAGACAACAGTCAAGCACTTCAGCATCATCCACAGTTTATGTGCATAGAAATAAAGAGCACAGTGCATTCAGCACATTCAATGTGATAGCACGTACACAGTGAAATCCTCAGTCTTGATTAAACTTGAGTGTATCAGTGTAACCAAGTGGACGGGTCCATTTGGTTACATTTGTATAAACGTACAATATGAGTTACAAAAATATGTTGACTTGACTACAATATATTGTATGTATTTCCTGATCATTAGTGTATTCCATCGCGTGGTGTGCGCCGGAGAGGAAGCACCCTGTGACCATGAATCACAGCATGACTATGATTGGAGGGGACACTGTTCTATGATGCGATCACAGAGACGACATATGTCCATTTGGTCTATATTTCATAATTTATCCCAAGAACAGCAAAGGATATTTGTCTCTCAATTAACACTTGGAATATAAATGTAATTGTATGAAAACTATTTTATGTAATCAAACAAACAGTAAATTAAGATGTGATTTGTTGCAACTGAGAATGAAAGTAAAGAAAAATAACAATAAAGAAAAAAGGATGTAATACAAAAGGTGTGGTGGTAGAGAGCCACCTTGTGGACAGTTTCCTATGGACAAGTCAAAGTGTCCCTAGTCAAAACAATAAGAGCTTAATTAAACATTAACTACCTTATGATCACATGGTCTGTCATCTTTTCTTATGAGAAGACTTATTGAGGATGCTTACAGATAATTCAATTCACAAAATGCTTGCATGCCAAACCTGTACATTTTGGAGTTGGTTTTCTTATCCGAGTATAAATTGTTCGCTGAGCACCCGTGGCCAAATAAGGCAAGCAGAGGAAGCGCACCTGCTCCACTTCTAGATGTATCAAACCAAGTTAGGATTTACTATTACAGTCAAGTTAAGTGTACGCTGCTCTCCTCTTCAGAACAGCCTATGGTATGTGGGTGCCCAAAGGAATTTATGGCCTTTGGTAAAACATGCTTCAAAGTAGTGCTCTGTACTTCAGCCACTCTAATACCGTAGTTTAGGCCTTCCAGCTCTAGCCATCCTGCCCTGCTATACTGTATACTGTAATATATCTGCTGTCGGGCACAAACCAGCCATGTACTAAATATTAACTTTTCAGAAAATGAAAAAGTTATTAAATATTTACAGACATGACAAGAACTATTGCTAGTCAATGCTAAGGACAATGTAAAATGTAAGCAAATGCAATAGTATTCTGTTAATGACATGGAATGTCTTGGTCCTAAATTAAACCTTTCACCACAAATGTCATCCAATCATTGTTATTTATATAGACCACCATTCCTGTAACGGTGCTCATAATTGTGATCCCTCCAGTGTTTCAGACACGGCCAGCCATAGGTATTCTAGGTTTTGACTGTCTATGTAAATAATAGTGAGGACTGGGAGAGACATTAAATAGACATCAGACAACTGCAAAGGAGGCCACGAGGTCATGAGTGTGCTATTTCCAAGATATATCATCAGGTCACTCAACACCAGGACATCTATGAATATGTGGAATTCAAGCAAATGGGTCTATATTTTCAAATGCATTTGAACCCTTTTTGTTCCATAAGAAGCATGACACTGTAACTAAGTAACTTCCAGACAACCCCAAACAAACCGGTATACATTAAACGTGCCGTCTAACTAACAGACCGCCCAAAAGTGATACATTAACCATTAATGCTTTGTCTCCTCCCTGTGATTATGTGAAGCAGGCTGCATGGGGCCTCTCACAATTATTTTCATGTCTGTTCTGCATTGCCAGACCCACTGAATCCTCCTCCGCATAGCTAACATACTTAACCCCAGCTAGTCGGCCGTGGCAATTTAGAGATCTACCCACATGAAGCTAGTCTGACACGAAGCCACGGGGCCAGAAGCAAAATAGCCTGTGGTTTAAATATAGGCCAGCATGGCATACTCACCCTGAGGACCCCGTTGGCTATAATAACAGGAGGTTCATCGTTGACGGCTGTAACTTGGATGAACAATGTCCTCGCCATGCTCTGCTTTCTCAGGCCGGTGTCATTGGCCACAACAGTGAAGTTGTCATTCAACGTCTCACTGCTGTCGTGGACATAGTAAATAAACTCATGCTCCACCTGTGGTTGTGAAATGAGGTGAAAATGATTAGGGTCTGTAGAGATTAAGTAATGTATTGCAGATCAGAAATCTATCCCCCCTATACAAGGTTCCCACACATTTTTACCAATGTGTTCCCAAAACCTTTCCAGAATATTTAAACCAATTTCCAGACCCATATAACAATAATTCAACACAAAATTCCTATGTGCAATGCCCAAAGACAGGGAATGTAGCAAGAATAAAGCATAGACATAGAATAATATAATGGTATAATTCCATTACAAATTTCGTGCCAAATCTTTGACACATCACCTATCCTAGGGCATAGGATCATGCTGCAGCATGTTGTGAGCTTGTAGATCTGTTCTTTTTTTCACATCCGGCAATCACGGCAAGTCGTTTGGCGAATTATTAACAAAATAAAGAGCCAAAAACAATTGGATACATAGACAAATATCTTTCCAGGATTCTTGATTAATTCCAGGACCCTTGATAAATTCCAAACCTGTTCCAGAACTGGAAAAAAGTACTATACTATACTATATTATAATTTCAAAACATTTCCAGTAATTTCATGACTGTGGGAACTCTGTCTATAGTACTGTACTGTATGATTTAAAAAGAAAGGAGGAAAAAACATCAATGAAAATGTTGTCATGATAGATCTGTGGTGCATTACAATTGTCTTACCTGCCTCCTGGAGAAAGAGGTTATGCCCACACCTGGGTAACGAGAGTGCTCAATGTGACCATGCAGTGGGAGCCTGGTCAAACTGTACAGGAAATTGACTCCAGCAAAGTGTCGGTTGGTGACCTTCAGCACTTCCTGTGTTAATGCTTTGGAGGCACCCTCGTTTACTGTGAAATTGGACACCTGTAGTGGTATGAGGCGTGGGATGATATCAACTGAAATCTTGATGCTGTTGACATTTGTCACCCCGTTGGTGGCGTCCAGGGTGAAGGTGTCGTTGACCTCGTTGGGATCCAGCTGCATGTACTGAATGTTTCCAGCATTTATGTCGGCTTGCGAAAATGTCCGAATGGGAGACTGTTTGGTTCCTGCGTATCGCTCTTCCGCCTCGACAAATCTCCGCAGAAAGCCATGTGAAGGGGCTGCCTTAACTGTGAATATGATCTCAGATGGCAGGTTGTCCTCATGAGTGACCTGGAACAGAAACAACAAACATTTTTTACTTGCCAAGAACCTTATTTGTACTGTATATAATTAGTTTCCAGTGTCTTTGACAAACACTTACCTCCAGTTTAGTTTCATCAATCTTAACTGGTTTCCCCTCCTCTACCAATAGAGTATTGTTGTGCTGCACAATGGGTGGTCTCTGGTGGCTTTCCAAGTAAACCTTCACACTGACTCTTGCAGAAAGGTCAACGCCTTTGGTGGTCACTGTCAAATTGAAGGAGTCTGACAAGTATTTGCTGTCATCGTGCTGATAGGAAATCAAACCGTTCTTTAAGTCAGACTGTGTGAATGAGTCCACATGTGTGTCTTGGAGATACAGTCCCCCATGCTTAGGGGCTTCATACACTTTGAAGACCACCTCACGATCGTCTCTGATGTCCAAGTTTGAAATGACACTGAAGTTACTGGTGGAAAGGTTGAATGATCTGCCCTTCTGAACCAACAAGCCAGTGTTGTTGCCAACTTTCAGAAATGGGTCATGAGCGCTGACATCCAAGAGACTTGAGACAAAATGTTTCCCATCTGAGACAAAGAGCACAAACCTTCCAGTGCTCACGCCATTGTGGACAAACAACACTCGTTTCTCATCCAAGTCCTTCTGGTGAAACTGGAACAGCCGTTGAGAAGTGTCATTAACCAGAACCAGGTCTCCCATCGGGATTCCACGACGGGTGTAAATTAATTGGCCATCATCAAAGTCAGTGTCTGCGTCATGGTAACACAGGTCCTCTCTTGTAAGTAATCTCTGTCCATCTCTTACTACATGGAAAACTTTGTCAATAACACGTACTGGCTTTTGGTCATTGACTAGCTGGATGGATATGTTGAACATTCCTTCTTTGGACCCAACTTCATCCTCAGCAACTGACGTTTTGAACTCTTGACTGGTGGAGGCTATGAACGTGAATTCATCTTGGGTCGATTCACTGTCATCATGAATGTACATGATACGTTCATCTAATATGTCCTTATTATTGAATGTGAGGATGTTGCTATAACTGGCATTAGAGTTCGATTGACTAATTCGGGCTAGTTTTCCATGTTTCGGACTGCTTATGACAGTGTAAAACATATCCTTTGTACTCAAAGTCTCTGCAAATAATTCATCCTTTGTAATCAACTTACTTTCCCCCTCCAGAATTGAGAGTCCGTTACTTGTCATGAAAACGCTATTGATGTCAGCTTTTATGGAGATTTGGAATTCATAGTTTTGCGACTGAACATGTTTGGAAAACACGTGAAATTTGAACTTGTCACTCGTATCTTCATGAGGCCTGTCAACTAGCACATAATGTACATGTCGATCTGTTACATTTCTTTGGCTGAAGGTAGAGTTCTTCGATAATACTTTAGTATCAAGCAGGAGTTTTCCTTTCTTTGGTATAGTGAGAACCCTGAAGAAGAGCTCATCCTCTGAGAGTGCTGCCCCTTCAGCTGTGACATGAAGATGCTCAGAGTCCAGCGTCATTTTCCTCTCCTTGTCCATATCTGCCATTACATTCCGCTCTAGGTTGTACTTCACCCACTTCACAGTGATTAGGAAAAACAGTTCAGTGGTTGCTCTGTTAGCCACAGTAACCTTGCACTTAAAGTAGTCAGTTGTATTGGATGTCTGGATTTCTTGGAAGGTGCTGATATACCTTAGACGCTCTTTGTCAAGGAGCCTTTGGGAGAATGAGTCAGTGGGCCTCCATTCACCACTTGAGTGGAGCCTCTGAAGTTCTCCGTACTGAGGGGGTTCGATGACATCATAACGGACATCTACGACCTGTTTCACAGCATTTGCTTGCACAGCTAATTGTTTTGAACTAATAACGGCATACTCTCCTTGAGTGACCTCGAGGCCTGTATTGTTGGAGATCTTATATTCCAAAGCTATGGCCATGACCCGAAGAACCACAGTATTGCTCACCCTTTCCCCGTCACTAACCCTGAGCACAATCCTTGAGTTTCTCACACCGGTGTGAACATAGTATACCTTCATTTCCTCTAACTCTGAATAAGAGAACATTGACACTGCAGAGCCAGGGTTTTTTTCAACCTCCAGATATCCTGCATCCGCATTCAAGTTCCCCAGCACAGAGAAGATGAGTTTGGTCTGGTTGCTGTCAATGTCTGTGGCCTTCAGAACGTCTGTGGTTAGGTGTTTCCTTGAGTTCTCCAACAGGACAAAGAGATTCCCTTCGGGGAGACTCAACTCTGGTGCATCGTTGGTGGGAGTTACAGAAATGTTGAAGCGGTACAATGCATTCCCCTTTAAGTAATCTGGAACTTGCTTCCTACTACTTGAATATACTGAAAACATGAAGGCATCATCTGGGTCTTCTGAGCCTCCATGGATATACATGACCCGTCCATGCCAGAGGTCCAACATGCTGAAGGTGTTCTCTTCCTGATCCTGGTCAACGTCAAGTCTAATCTGACCATGCACTGGCTGTTCATTAATTCTGAACATAATTTGAGACTGCCGAATGCCAAGTTTCTTGAAATCTAAGAGAACCTTAATATGTTTAGACTCAAGGGATGCTCGACCACCTTCTGGGACCACAAGATTCCTAAGATGCACAAAGTTAGACCCATACCTCTTGTCCAAGCCCCTTGCCAGTGTGGTAGTGTAAAGTGCTGGTGTTGGGGTCACTGGATCGAACTGGAATGCCGGAATAGCGGTTGGACTCATGGTGGTTGATGGCTCTGGATCTTTCTCTGGTTCACAGCCAACTGAGATATCCTTGGTGACTACAGTAGCGGGGAGACCCATCATAACACCATTGACTCTGATATTCCTTAAACACCCCTTCAGCGACCCTCCTCGCACACGCTTTCCAGACACAGAGAGTAGCCCCATCTTTCTGACCTCTGACCTTGTGCTATCATCAATGCCTCCAATGAAAAGAGGACCTCTAAGCTGAATGCCCTTGGAGCGAGAGCCGATATTTGTTTTCACCATCTCTTCATCCACAGTCAGCTGGAGGCTTTTTGAATTGAAGTACAATTTGACAGAGTGCCATTTCTTATCATTGATGAATGTGAGTGACCGAAGCTCTGTTTTGGTTCCACCTTTCCCCACCAATGCCACCGGCAAACCTTCCTGGATCTCCACGGCCACAAAATCTCCTTCTCTGGCAGAGTTGTACAGGATAATCCCCTCTTTTGCTGAAGTGTGCACAACACACTCAAACACTCCTTCTTGCTGTGCACTCCAAGGTGGTAGAGAAATGTAGGCCCTAGAACTGAAGAAGCTAATGGGGTCCTCATCACTGGCAAAGAACTGTGGACTACAGCCTAGAGAGACTTCATGGATGCTCTTGAATCCTGTGTAAGGCCTCAAAGATGACAAGATGTCATGATCATTGAAGGTCACTTCATCCATACAGCCACGGAAGCCAGTCAGGTCACTTGGCAGGTAGAGTTTGTCTAGACCACCTGAGCCCCCAACATAGAGACCATCTTCTATGTTGAGATCAAAATGGGGCCCTGGCATCTTCAAACTTGTTTGGGAATTCTTGTCCACAGTTAGAGTGACATTGTATTTCTCATGGTGGACCTCCACAGCATGCCAGGCCAGGTCATTGAGCTGGGTGCTTCTCTCGGAGTGCAATAGTTGCTCCCCTGATCCAAGTTCCAATTTCACCTGAGGGTAGAAAGAAAACCAATAGATTGCACGTGAATAGGGGTACAATGCAAGGCAACAACTACATGTAACACCCTTGTGTATTTGTCATAGGGAAATGGTGTCATAAAAGACTAGAGCAAAGTTTAATACATATTCCTTGCTTTGTGCAAATGCATTAATAGACCTGACCTTCATATAAAGTCTTGCCACATTTATGAATACAACAGAAAAACATGCAGTCCACTTCCTGAGATTTATCTTTCTGATCAGGAACAGCCCTGAGCTGTTTTTCTGTCAAACATCTCAATGCTACTTAAAATGTCTGTCTGTCACCTGTGTATATTTAGTTATGTGCTTTTGTTTTCCCCACAGTATTTGGCATGTTTTAATGTTGAGTGATACCATAATAGAATAACACAAATAATCTATTTAAAGTGATGTCTTCATGAATTATAAAAGTAAACAAACTGCAAACATTAAATTAAAGATTGGTGTTATTGTTAAATCAACATGTTGATGTTTCTATTTTCTATATATATTTTTGCAATAATCAAAACTCAACTTGAAAAATACGAATAATAAAAGCTCTAAACTGCCCTAATTCATTAGCCATGCCAATTCATTGGTTGGCATAGCATATTGCCGCTGTCAGGCATTAAAATAACCTTGTAAATCCATATTTATTTTTTCATAAAGGAAAACCCTAGTTTATACTTATGTCTTATGATAATGTTGTGCAAAAGTAGTGAAAACAACTGATCTACAAGTTGATACATTTTGAATCTTTTTGAAAACTTTCACCTACACATGTTCAAAAATATGTTCACCAGGTTGGAAGCGAATTAGTCTGTCTGTGGGTTTTATAAACATTTAACCGTTGAAGGTTTCCACCTGACAATGACGATATGATTATTTGCTAACTGTGTCTACACTCCAGAGTGCTATGCTTACATTCCATTATGTCACCTGATGTTTAGAACAGTGATCTTTGTGTGTGTCTCCCAGCAGGAAGACCGCTATTATGTATCGTTTAGCCTTTAGCTATATTCTTGGAGCATCATGTCACCATCTCTGGGTAATCCGGCATTTAGACGACACGCTTGTCAAGGCTTGCTGTTGTGTCTCGGCATTTCAAGCAAGGCTTTCAGGGCAATATAGTGCACACCTCTAACTCACTTGGAATGAGATCCAAAGCCTGAGGACAAACTTTAGTGGGGAAGTTTATTTGGTGACCTACAGTATGCCAGTTCAGGGTGGGAGGGGGCTGGGCAATTACAAATAAGAGTTACAATTTAAGCATCTCCTGGCAGAAGTGCTTCCCCACAGCAACTTAGAAGTGTGAGATCGGAATAAGAAGACTAAGCATGAACTCTAGCCAATAAACAACAAGGTAAAAAGTCACCTTAGTAGAATGCAGAGAGAACAATGTAGTGGCTTAAAGAAACTAGGATTCCAGGAATCCAGGTAAACAATGAACATGCTAGAATCTGTCTAACTCAATAACTGGTCACGAAAAAACGAATCTAAGTAACAAAAACATGAGAAAAGCACATCGATTAAGGTGTCAAATAGCGATACAAGGGATTCAATCATGCCCACTGTAAAAGTAAAACAATGCAAGGCAAAGCAGTCAGTGTGATTCACTTCAGGACTAACGGCAAATGTCCCTCCAGTGTGATGTTGAGTGTAACTGAACTAAAAGTATATACATATCTCAGGATGTTCTGAAATGTTTCTCCTCAATATGTCATATGTGCATTACAACATTTGTCCATTTTGTATGCTGATTTAGCCTGACAATGCTGCTTGCAGAAGGCTTTCGTAGTAGCCTTGAAGGAACCCTGTCAGCAAAGCTCCTCTGCTATTCCTTAAAATAGTGCAGGCATCCTCCTCGGAACATAAACCCTTCCTGAACATTGAGGTCAGTCTTCCTAGGTGAAGACATAATAACATAACAGCCTTTGGATCTCAGGCCAGAATTAAGAATCATAAACGGATCCTACCTTCTTTATTTGTTGTTGTGAATCTACATACATACATGTTTGTAAAGACAGCTTATGTTCATGACACAAAGCAAAATACTCTCATACCTACTGTATGCTAGTCATTATCTACAAGTATTGTACTATTTAGTTTGGCACTTTGGGGCAACGTACAGTTTTGCATTTGTTTTGGAATAAGGGATACTGAAAAATGCATTAAAAGGACAACAATAGGACTGCACAATAGGGCTGAGTGATATAGCAGAGAACCTGGTTACAATATAATGTAGTTTTGTTTTTCAAATTGATCTACTGTAGGCTATATTGATAAGCATCACGATTAGGCATGCAAACTGGTTAGTAGTGAAAAATGCAATAAGTATACATGACAGACAGATCCACTAGAGATGTCCTCTAGGTAGAATGCTACTGGCTACAATAATATGTCATTACGGTATAATTACGATAAATTGACATTAAAATATCAACTTAATTCCTGAGCATAACTAGACTTTCTTCCTTTATGGTGAATAGTGATTTTCACCGCAAGGTGCCTGATCATCAATAATAATAATAATAATAACAGTCAGCTTTAGCTCTATTCTACTTAATCATTAGTGTTTACTGTTTATTCAGTTGTTTGTTCAGTAACAGGGGTTTCCCTGTCTCAATAGCTCTTTAATAAACATATTTTCAGGTCGGGATACCACTGTTTTCCAATCAGGAGAGAGAACTCATACAGTATGCAAGATAAGCATAAAATATTTTAGCTGGAACACTGGAAAAACTGAAGCTGATAAAATGCACTCTTTCCTGATCGGAATGTGCAACCAACGTGAAAATATAGTCTCTTTATTAAAGATATCAGAATATAGGCGGCATGATGGTGCAGTCGGTAGCGCTGTCGCCTCACAGCCAGGAGGCCCCGGTTTGAATCCTGCCGGGAACCCTGGGGGCGTGTTCTCTCATCAGCGCCCATACCCTAGGTGGGGATGGCGAAAGGGCCTTTCTGTGTGGAGACTAGTTTGCATGGGTACCCTCACAAATAACATGCAGTACTCCCCGGTGGGACAGGCCTCTCCAAAATTGGTATATTTGGGTATTTTGGTATTGGTATGGCTCATGTTCTATGCACGAGGCCCCAGATGTGTTACAGTTGCATGATGATCTGTCTACTTGTCTATTTCCATTTAACTTCTTTTTAAAATGCCCTAGTGTGACAAAACACAGCTGTCCTCCAGGAGTTCAATCACATCAAGTGAGCTGGTCTGTCAGATGGTTCTGTTCTGTTGAGTGACAGCTGAGATACAGATATAGCTTAAGGTGCAATTATCACTGCACGTGTACACTATAGTATGTGCCTTTGGGTATAAGTATGTATCTGTCTGTTTGTGTGGGTACATGCTACCAAACGTACAGTCACGCACGCACACAGACTCACACACGCACACATGTGCGCACACACACGCACTCAGACACACACGCACACACACACGCACACACACACACACACACACACATGTCCATGTGCTGAGGCTACGGGTGTACCAACCTGCAGGCGACCCGCATGAAGTTCCACCATGAGGTGGTCGGTCTGACCAGCAGCGAGGAACAGCAGGCCATCATCGCTTGAGGTTCGGAAGCGAATGCGGAGCGAGTTACGGTCGGACGCCTCCGTTGCCTTGAGCTGTACGAAGCCATCACCGTAGAAGGAAGCTGGAGAAAGGGGGGTGGGGTGTGAGCAGAAAACGAGGGAGAAAGAGAGATAACTGAAATGACGTACACGTTTGGCATTTACTGTGTTTTGTGGACACATCACAATGCTTAATTTATGCTCCGGCATATGTAAATAGCCGGATTACAATCTCACAAAGCGTTGTGAATGCGACGAGATTGTAGATAAAACATTTTCAGCACTCAGTCGATACCATCATATGGCGATGTATGAATCTGACTTAATCCTTCCAAGTGGTTCATTTCTGTTAAACAATATGAACAAAAAATACAAATAGATTTGCAGTTGAGACACAAAACAAGTCGAGCCAAGCATTGTGGTCTTAATATAGCCATTAGCCAATAGCTAACATGTGACATTTAGATCTAGAGGCTGAACTCATTATCAGCATGGTTGCTCTTTACTACTGAAACAGGCTCCATTATATTGGTTGAGGCAGCAGGATGCCTATAGTTCCGTGAGGCAAGGTCAACAATTTTGAAAGCCATACTGTACCACCTCCAGATTTGAACGGGTGCTCGCACACAGCTTTATGTGTGCAGATATACCCTGTATACATAACAAATTAATTCATATCAGCCAGAATAGCCATGTTTGTTGGCTATATGTCCAACTAACACGTTTGTGTTCACATTGACTGAAGGAACGAAACACCATGAGGCTTGAATTTTTTAAATGGAGAGGTAGGTCCTTGTAATGGCACAATTGGAGTGTACAAAGGTAGAGGATGAGAAGGTGACGAGAAGGAGTCAGACACGTTGGGACCTGCCCTGCCCTGACAGGAACCTTCAACCTGAACATGAAAGGCTCTGACATCCTCACATTGTCTGCAGCCGCGTGTTCCAGAAACACTGTGGTGGCTGGACCCAGCTGTTGCTTCTACCGCTAGTCCCTGCCATTTCACATTACCCTGTAATCTGGAACGTGGAGCCTAAAAACCTGGGCACCACCACTCCAATGATAATGAGATTTGGAATAACATGCTTTCTTTTCTGAGATAAGAGCGACACAATCACTTATTTCCTTACAAAGGGGCTACATACAGTATGTACAAACCCAAAATTTTAGTTTCAAAATCTATATGGTAACTAATGATACATTACTGTATCATTAATTACATGATAGTGTATCTGGCTTACATGTAGTGTATCTGGCTTTATCAGGGGATAAAGTCAGATACACTTCTTAAAAGGGTAGATGAGGGATAATTTCCTTTACCAAATCCAAAACATTTACCTATGGAATCTTGTGAAGTGTAACTAAAAACCTTAAAGCCCCATACCATGTCATTCAAGACTTCCAACATCAATTGTATGGTCATTGGTCATCCATCAATACCTGACTGCAGAGTGATCAATACAGGTCTGGCTATTTAGCAAAAACTGATATACAAAAGTTTGTGGCAACCAGCTGTATATTGGTATGACAGCCAGTCACGCACTGCCTTTCATATCAATTGCCATCTCATGGCTGGCTTTAACCACAGTCTTTCCTGTGTTGTGTATTTGCCTGTGACCGTGTTCTTCGAGAGCAGTTTAAAAATAGCAATCAATCAGGACATGTTGAGGGATTTGCCCTAAGGTAATGTTATGTGTTGGAAAAATAACATTTGTGTGAGACAGATAGTTATAAGAATCTTGATGATTGAAGCATAAGGTCAGTACGCTGCCCCCCAGGTTGGCGGAGGGTGTGTAGAGCCCAGGATCACATTAGATAATTGACACAGGGGTGAAAAATGGGTTACAAAATTATGGGATAAAAATATAGATAAAAAAAAAAAATCTTGATGATTGTCATTTGTTTTTTCACAAAAAAATCAAGAGTGCGCCCTACCCAATATTGTCCCCAAATATATATCTGGATCGGCACATGTTGTCTGGCATGTACTGATATCATATGGAACCTTTTCTATAGAACATTATGCAGAAAACAATCTTTGAGATAAGAAATTGTCCTATTTTATTTATAATTGTACATTTCAATGCACTTTTGGACAATAAAGTTGACACACGGTTGGTGCCTTGCATTGATTTCCTCTGCCATCTGTGTATGAATGGGTGAATGAATGTAATGCATAACCTATGTAAAGTGCTGTGCATGAAAGCACTAGTATATAAATGCACAATATAAATGCACAATTTGTGTGTGTGTGTGTGTGTGTGTGTGTGTGTGTGTGTGTGTGTGTGTGTGTGTGTGTGTGTGTGTGTGAGAGAGAGAGAGACATGTGTGTGTTAGTCTGTTAGGCAGATTACTCCCTGATTAATCCTTAGTCCCTAATATCAGTATCAGACCAAAGATCTAGAATCGGTCAGGCTCTAAAAATAGTATGCAATGGACTGCACTGTGCAGAGTTTAAAAGTCAGCAATCCCACCCATGACCACGCATATAGCATTATAAAACAAAATGCTAGACGCCTGAGGATTAAACAACAACTAATTAAACAATTCTAAGGACTGTGATCTACACAGTATTTGTACTTAATGTTTAAGTGGTACAAGAATATCTCAACTTGTTTCTCAGGTCTGCGACTCCTCAATTCTGTGGCAGCAATCAACATAAAAGAACACCCTCACGTAAGTATACCCATACACCTGTATGTTCCGACACAGAAGCAGGGTGGTATTTGAACCTGGGCCCTGCATTTACATGTTGGACCGTACAAAGTAAACATATGTCTCTGTGATAAAGACCTTGCTAGAGAGATTCCACAAACTCTGTCAAAGAACAAAGCTTGTGACCTTTTAGTAAACTGACAGTTACAGGGTTAATTTGAGGGACAAAATGGGTGGTTGTTACAACAAATGACAGAACCATTCAAGCCAATGGCAGCCAAGCAGGTACATCAAATTAACAGCCATGTGGAAAACTAATTCTAATACTGTAGTTACTTGGAATGAAAGAATAGATGCTACAATAGATGAGACCATGTGAAATATTTGCATGTGCTTTAAATTATCCACAGCCCCAGAAACAGCTATAAGCAAACAATAAATGCAGCCTACAACCCACTATCAAACCCAGGAGACTGTATGAAGTTTACATACAAGTAAATTACAAAGCCCAAGGTTTTATGTCAGTTTAAAAATACATCGTATTCATTCAATGCTGTTCAATTAAAAATGTCCTGCTGTTGTGAATGGCCAGATAGTACAGTGCACTGACATCACAGAATGTTTGCAGATGACAATAGCCTATTATAGGAGTATGTCTTCTACCTGTGTGTACAGTACAGCTGACACATTTTGCATAGTTAGTGACTTTTTCAATAATTGAAATGTTACACATGTGCATTTAAAACACATTAAGCTGGTGTTATGTTATTATTTAACAAAGATAGAGTAATACAGTAATAATGTAGTGGTAATAGCACTTTTAAATATATTAAAAGTTAAAACAGATCCATGCCATCAGTAATGAAACAGCCACACAGCCTATAGTAACTAACCAAAAAGAAAACCCTAAAATAGCACAGGTTCTTCTAGCCGTGTGTATTTGATACATTGTAGCCGTAGCCTGGGGGGATACAGAGGGTATACAGTGGTCGAAGGAGCTCATTTAAAGCTGTGCATTGTAGACTAGACTACTCAAAGAACATACAAGAAACGTCGTAACTTCTATTCTGTTTCTGTGCGATGTTTTTGCTATGGGCATCGTCACTGCATGTCGGATAACTTTTCAGATAAACAAAAAGTATTCTTCTTACCTGCTAATGCCAGTTCGCTTAGCGACCACCAAAGCAGACCGTACAAAAACAACTTCTTTGTGCTTTTCAAAAGCGATTCCATATTTTACGTGTCAAAAATACTATACAAGTCTGTAGTCCAGTATAGTTACATATTTACAGATTTGTTTGACTTTAGATTCCGGACGGTCATTATAATCGGTGATCCGTCTATTTATTTCAGGTAGAAGACAAGTTCCTCGATCCTCTCCTAGCCGATTTGAGTGTGCTCAGCTATGCGCTGCAGAGAGAGGACTCAGAGGAGACCCACACACACAGCGCAAATCCATCCTAACTCCGCCTCGTGTGTGTGTGTGTGTGTGTGTGTGTGTGTGTGTGTGTGTGTGTGTGTGTGTGTGTGTGTTCGTGTGTGTTCGTGCGTGTGCGTACATGTGTGCGTGCGTGTGTGTGTGGAGC
>OOFJ01095372.1:5613-17487 GCA_900323375.1 Benthosema glaciale
ATCATCTTCTTGAAGACTTCTATGGCTTCGTTAACCTTTTCCAGTTCTACTTGGATCTGTCGCATCTGTGGGGCAAAAGAGGAAGCAATTATCTATAGCAGTGTTTCTCAATCTTTTTCAAATATCCAATATGTTCTGCTCCCAACGCCAAATTAAAATGTAAGCTTTATTTTCTTATTTTGTTCATTTAGAAATATGAGCTTTTGCACTATTAGCATGTGATTATTACACCATGGTGTCAGTAAATATATACAGCAACTGTAAATTCTTTGAATGTGTTCATACTGCAGATTACCAATGCATGTTTGATGGCGGCCCAAGTTCACACAAACGTCCACAATGAAATGCTAGTCAGTAGAACTACATAAAAACATGGACATGGCAACTTAGAGAGTGCTGCATATTAGTTATTCTTTAGTTTTTTTTGTTGGGGTGGCAATTATAATGCATAACACCTCAAAATCATGACTAAATAGCCCAGAAGAAATGATTATATAAGATATTATATTTATATTTGAGGTGTGAGAATATCAACCATCTGAGGAAGTTAACTGGGAAAACATGTTTTTACAGTGCCAAAGCAAGTGTCTAAATATATTAAAAACGGTTGAAAATGGAGAAAGTTGGAGGGGGTACAGCATAGTGTAAACAGAGCTATGTCACATTGTGTATATACTGTACTGTCTATAGGGTATGACGCTTTTTGAAACAAATAGCAGCCACAGCATCTTTTGCAGTCACTTTGGGACAAACGCCATTTTTTTCTTCAGAACTATTTAGTATATAAAGTGACATAGTATATAAAAGAACACTCAGATTTAAAATGCTTTTGAAGGTAGTAGCTCTGTTTATATGCAGTAGGTCTAGAGGTCCACTCGGAACAGATCGTTAGTCCTTAGGGTGATTGTATTTCATTGGCTAACCTTTTTATCACATCATTTCACAAAATGTGTTGCTGTGTTCGCACATCTTTTATTTCTCCTAGTAGGTATGGGAGTTTGATATATTTTCTAATTATTTTGTTGTTGGTCATGTTTTAAAACTCACTTTGGGTGTAAGCAATCTGTGGGAAGTACGTGTCTTTGATGTCTAATGGGCAGGTGGTGAGAAAGTGTAGCTCTGTTTCCTCAGGTTAAGTGTTCTCATGTTGTCTAATACTGAGCCCTATGTAAATAAAAGGTGATCTCGTTTTGTTACCTTCTCTGCATCCGCCTCCTGGACTTTGATGGGAACCTTCTCCTTATAATCACCCTTGGCCATCTTCTCCGTCAGCTTGTCCATTTGCTTCTCCTTGTCACCTTTCTGGGTGGTCAGTTTAGATATCTCCTTCTCCACGTCAATGAGACCCTGGAGAAATAACAGGTGAAATGAGAGTGAGAGGGGAAGAGAGGCCGGGGGCGGTTGTTAACCGTCGCTCTAAAACCAGTTGTTTTAGGACAGTAAAAACTGGAAGGCAGCAACACAAACAGTATGAAATAAAAAGCAAATGTCCTCAGTAAAGAACAGACTTTTTTCCACCACGCTGTCAGTTTGTATACACGGGTGCTTCTGGTGCCACATCCCCTTTTGGCCAATATAACTCCCGTGATGCATTATCCTACAAGAGGTATCGACATTCAGTGGCCTCTGTGGGTCGACGGCATCAGTTCTTCCCCAGTTGTCTTTTGAGCCCATGATTAAAAATAAATATTATTACACTGAGGTGTGAATCTGTTGAGACGTTATATGCATTTCTGTGACAAGGCCATGCCCCTCTCCCTTCTGCCAAATGCCATGAAAGGTTAATCATTTTCTCTCTTGGACCAGAACCAACATTTCCACCATGTTTTATGCAAATACCTTCATCACTGCTTGAGAAATCAGAAAACACATGAGACAGGTGGGGTCAAAACATTACACTTTCCTTGGCGGCAGAGGAGATTTACACGCAGACAAACTAGGGATGGAGCTCATTCATTTTTTATTGATAACGAGCACCTTATCAATCAGGCTTATCAAGCCCGGGTCGTTATCGAGCAAACTATCAAGCATTTTCTATTATTTTGTGGAAAGACGGGAGACAGTACATTTTGAACAGAACCAGTATCTTTTACTAGGGCCTTACAGTACTTTTCTAACAGACGGAAGGCAATTGACCTTTTTACCAATAAAATAATATTAAAGACACTTCATCACAATGAAGCTATTCTTAAGTCATAACCTATACCTGTGGCATGCTGGTGTGCCTTTAAAATAGTCATATTTATTATCATTATTTCCAATGATGAAGTAGGTACCGTAGGTGTCCTTACATAGCTTATGGAATGGATTCACCCCCACGACTATCCCCTAGTCCAACAAACTCATATTGGCCCAGAACAGAAGGATCAGCGCTGGGCAACACAGGAAGCTGCCCACCCAGTTGCCTTTGCCCACTGCTGAAAGACGGACCAAAACAGTTGTAATTATCAGCCAGTAATTATCAACTTCGATTCGTCCCACTCTATGAATGGACGAGTGTCCAAAGATGATGGGTTGAGAGCATAAAGCTGGCCAACTGTGCAGTGTCACACAAACTCCCCACAGCAAGTGGACACCTCCTCTGCCATGTTAAACACTTAACATTGTCCATCAATAATGAAATAATAAAGAATTGCATTTTTACAGCGCTTTTCCTCAAAGCTCAAAGCCAGCGTCCTCACTTCCCACATTCACACACCAATGGTGGCGAGCTCACACCGACTGACTCATTGGAGGCAATTTGGGGTTCAGTGTCTTTCTTGCCCAAGGACACTTCGACATGTAGACAGCAGGAGCCGACCTATGGATCATTGGACGACCCGCTCTACCTCCTGAGCCACAGTCGCCGCCAAGTTAAGTTCCTTCTTAACACATATGATTAGGGCTGTGAATCTTTGGGTGTCCCACGATTCGATTCCGATTCTTGGGATCACGATTCGATTTTCTTTTTTAATGATTCAATGGGAATTCAGCATGATCTACTCCAGTCTTGTGTCATGAAAGCAGAGTACATTAAAAAAGCTTATTGTAAAGGTTTTATCAACTGAATAATGTGAGCACATAAAGGTAAATCCAAGTGTACAAAACGTTTTAACTTCTGACTGAGTCTGACACTCAGTTAACAGAACAATACATGTTAACTGCTGTAAAATGAATAAAAACTGAGTTGGTATTACAAATATGTGTGTATAAAGTATGCAACAACCCATAATGTATTGCACAGGTTGAACTCAATCACTTGTGTCAGTGCAGAGACTATAGAGACACACTCACACTAACGAGTTGCCTTGATGCCTGTTGCCTGTCAACGAGGGTCAACTGGCTCCTCGTTGGCTGAAGTGACTACACTACAGTAACTTGAAAATGACTGAAGACATGATGTTAACTGTGATTAGGCTGAGCTTACATTTCATATCACAAACACCATGTAGTGAAAACTGTAACAGAAAAAAAGAACAGAAAATCGATTCTGAATCGTTCATAACGGGAATCGCGATTCTAATTCGAATCGATTTTTTTGACACCCCTACATATGATGCTGCGTCTGCACGAACAACCACATTAACTTAATGTTTTAGCCACGGCCTTTGCACGCTCTTTTCTCTGAAACTGCGGCGCTATCTGGTGTCCGGTTTTGAACAGATGGCCAATGTTCGGAGGTCATTTCTGATTATCCGGTGATCTCGATTAGAACATTGGTGTTTTCTAGAGCAAGGATGGGCCTGACTTAGCTCGCTAGCATTGGTGCTATTGCTTTAGCAAGTTAATGTTCCTCCAATGCATCCAACATTTCATAGTTATTTTATCTATTGTGCGCAAGTATCACATGCTAGTCCTTCCCATTGGGCCACATTTTGGCACACTGCTTAAAATATAATTTGCCTCCGGTGGGTCTAAAGAGGGAGAGAGAGGGGCAGACTGCTGGTCCTCTCACCTTGAGCATGAGGTTGACGGTGCATCGGTCTGAGGCGATGGCCACGGCGCAGCCCTCTGGGACGGCCTGCTCGCCGGTCAGGGGGGTGACAGCCTGGGAGTAGGACAGCGTCTGGATCTGCAGACTGTACTTCTGCACCAGCGACGCCGTCTCACCGTCGATGCACTGGAGGTAACCTGCAACAACGGAACCAAAGGAACACAGAGAGAGAGGGACCGTTGGAGAGGGTTTCATGCGTATAAGAGATAAATGTTAGGCTCTACATTCTTTCATTCTTAGATGTTTTTAGGTGACAGGTGTGATGCTTATTTCTATTCCATGCGTTTGCCTACTGTAGCACTTTTCTGAGATTCTGAGGAATGTAAAGTACATCATAAATAAAATCCATTATTACCGTATTATGTTACTTTAAGACATGCAATACACAATGTACACTAGATTATAAAGGCTGGTAATGAAAAATAGGTGTATCAACAATATTGCACACGTTAAAAGTGTACACAGAGGGTACAGTAGCATATACATTTTGCAATGAATTGCTGCACTGTTGTATTGAGTACTTGTAAGTGTACTGATACAGAGGGTAGTAGTATACTGTATGTTCAAGTGACATGACAAAGTGGTCCTGGGTGATCAAAACAGAAAATTGGTATTAGATCATATAAGTAGCAAATTGTTTTTTTTTTTTTACCACCTCATTATACCAATTAATTTATCCTCACACACATTTCTGGGTTTCGTATCCTACTGACTCACCATTGAGGAGCCCCCACCGGTATAACATATTACAATTTTTATTTTCAGGGTGAAATAAAAGATTGTCTGTCACAACACACTTTTTCTTTTTTTTGCCTCTGTCTTTTACATCCGATTCATGTCTCGGGTACTGCTGGGACTTCAAAACTAGCGGTTTTGGAAGGATAAATTAATTAATACCTGGCAGTGAATGTGTTTTTAACATACCAGATGCTTCTATTAGTCAAGATTTATTAATACAGCACATTTCATACGACAGGCGTAAACACAATGTGCTCATTACGACTAATAAGATGCTGAAGTAAGGGATAATTGGTTTATTAAAAGCCTGAAAGATGATCTTCACTGATGATAATTTGTGGGAGAATACACAGAAAGCTTACATAATATCTCAAACTCCATGGGCTACACACCGATAAGACACAGAGAAGTACAGCTTTTGTATCTTTTGTGGGGTGGGTGGAAGGCGGGATTTACAACCCCAGAGCTCTGTCAGAGTGAGTAGTGGACTTGTTTGTAAGCCTCACTGCCAAAGGGGAAGAAAGGGCTCCAGTGGCGCGAGGAGGAGGAGGAGGTGGTCTTGATAGACCGATGGTTCTTGCTGGAAGGAAGGTGGCTTTTGGATGAGAGGTGGCGACTAGGCTGAGAGAAGTTGGTGCTAATGTTTCCTGCTCGCGTCTTGGTCCTGGAGCAAGACGCGGGCGAGGAAGGATAATCACTCTGGACAAGTAGTACTTTGTCATGACCTTCTTAGGAGTTCTTAAACTTTAACACTACCGGTACTAAGACAATGCTTGTTATGCTTGTGTAACCTTGTAGATCGGCTATTTTATTTTCCCAAAGAACTGGGTGTAGAGCGAAGTATAGACCGCTGGGGGGTTTTGCGATTAATAAAGAAACCTTAACCTCGAAATAGTCACGTATTGCAGGCAAGCCATTACAGCACAGGTATTATGCCTTTGTCTTTGAGTAACTGCTGTCACATTAATGGTGTGTGTGTGTGTGTGTGTGTGTGTGTGAGAGAGAGAGAGAGAGAGAGAGAGAGAGAGAGAGTGTGTGTGTGTGTGTGTGCGCGTGCGATCTTACAGTCAGCTCTTGTCTTGGTGAGGTTGTAGTCTGCCCTGAGTGAGCGGATGGTCTTGACCACGGTCATTACAAACTCCATCTGACGATCCACCTCGTCACTCTGCCAGCAGAACTATGGACACCAATAAATGCAAATATAAAGCACGCATACAAATGCAGGAAAACCACGTTCCACAATGGAAAGACTGTTTGACGATAATGTTTTGGTGCGCTGAGAGGGCAAGGCAACATGTAGTCCAGGAAGGAAATGAGACCAATGTCTGACGCATCAGACATTTTAATACTAAAATATCTAGAAACACATATTACACACCCATTCTTGGGTTCTAAACATCATTAAAATAAGATGTGGTTGCAAAAGAGGAGAAGTGGCCCTTTCAGCGTTCATTTATTTAAATTATTGGTGAGTGCCAATAAAAAAGTGATAGCAATTTTGATGTGCTACCTTTTTAGGATATTTTTCAATACCTACTTTTGATATGTATACTGGATTTTGTGTCTAGCACTCCACTGAGAAAACCAATTGCTGATGCGCATCCTCTTTTTCTTATTCAGCAAAGATATATTCTCACCTAAATCTGACTTAAATTACACAGAGACAACCTACTGTATTATATCAAACTGCATCTTGGCTGTGCAAAATGCTCCATAATTCCTTTGCATTAGAGCAGTGGTTTCATTTGAAGGCCCACTATTAATTCAGTTTTTCAGCCACGGACCACCATTTGATGACATTTAACCTCTCAGACCCAAAACTAAAGAATATTTAGTTGTCGGATAAGATTTTGTCTACAATTTGATGCTTTTTGGCAAAGGTTTATCAAAATAACAATTCTTCTACATTCTCTAATTGTGTAGACTTCTTGGAAAATGAAGTAATGCAGATGTTTAACAGCAATGTAACTCTTGAGAGCATAACATGAAACCAAATGATTTGGTTATGTTCTCAAGAGTTATACAGTAAATCTATAAGGGTCCATTTGGTTACCAACTCTCCATCATTTAGCTGGGGACCACCTGGAACCCCCTCAAGGACCACTGGTTGAAAACCACTGCATTAGAGCGAAAGCTCAGCGGCGTTCGTTCCTTTTGTCACGCCTGTCCGTCCGTCCGTCCGTCTCTCACCTGCTCGGTGTCGGGGTAGGGCGTGACGGAGATGCTGGGGGGGTTGTCCTGGGGCCGTCGCCGCGGTAACCTCTGGAAGAGCTCCTCGGAAACGAAGGGCATGATGGGAGCGAGGAGGCGTAGGCCCACCTCCAGGCAGGTGTAGAGGGTCTGTCTGCACACCAGGGCCTGCCTCTGGCACGCACCGTCCTCCTCCGCCCTGCTGAACACCGGCTTCACACTCTCCTGGAGAGAGGAGAGGAGACAGAGAGAGAGAGAGAGAGAGAGCAATGAGAGGAGAGGATAAAAGAGAGAGAACAAGGACAAGAGGAGAGGAAATAAAAGTATGGAAAGGAGAGGGAAAACAGAAAAGAGACGGAAAGGAGAGGCGAGGAAAAAGGAATGAGGAATGGGAGCAGAGACAAGGAAACATGGGATGAGGAATCAGTGAAACGGTGGTCATGAGGAGGGTGGCTCAGGGGTAGAGTGGCTGATGGTAACCGCAAGGTTGCCAGTTCGAATCCGGGCTCCCCCAGAGTTAGTGTCGAAGTGTCCTTGAGCAAGACACTGAACCCCTAATTGCTCCCGATGTGCCGATTGGTGCCTTGCATGGTTTCCGTCGCCATCGGTGTATGAATGTGTGAATGTGATGCAGCACAATCTATGTAAAGCGCCTTGGATAAAGGCAATATATAAATGCACCATTTACCATTTACTACAGGGCCATTTACGCAACTCTGCTTCACAATGCATGACAAAAACCTCATACAGGATAATTTTTTTGTATTTAATTGAACCATGTACATTGTTAACCGGGGGTCTATCTTCCTAGGAGGCCCCTGATTTTCGGACTCTACACCAACACTTTGCTGAAAATGTCTACAAGCTATTAGTATATTCTGCACATTTCGCCTATTATGACATGCCCAGAAAATGTTCAATAGTGTCAATAATAGTGCCGTCTCTCTCACCAGGTAGACGTCACAGAGCTCGTACAGCCAGAAGTTGTAGATGGCTGTGGTGATGGCGGGGAACTCGTAGGCCTGGAAGCCCGCACCGCACAGAGACACGGCCCCACACAGCCGGGAGAGGATCCACCGGTCTGCCACGCGCTCCTCTCCACACAGCTGGGCTTCCTCTGAAGGCACAAAGTTGTCCCCCAGTGCCGTCATGGCAAACTTAACAGCGTTCCAGAGTTTGTTGCAAAAGTGACGGTAGCCCAGGATACGGTTGACATCCAAGTTGATGTCCCTGCCTTGGCTTGTGTAGGCACACAGGGCAAAACGCAGGGCATCAGTGCCACACTCCGGAATTCCACTGGGGTAGTCGGACTTCTGACCCTGTTTGGCCTTCTCTATCTCCACCGGATCCAAGTTACTCTTTGTTAACTGGGCGTAGAGATCCACCAGGGAGATCCCGGTGATAACATTCAGAGGGTCAATGACGTTCCCCAGGGATTTGCTCATCTTCCTCCCATGAGCATCCCTCACCACAGCGTGCAGATACACCTCTCTGAAGGGCAGCTTGCCAGTGAGTTTGAGGCCCATCATGACCATGCGAGCCACCCAGAAGAACAAGATGTCATGGCCAGTCTCCAGCAGGGTTCCTGGGTAGAAGACGCTCAGGTCCTGTGTCTCATCGGGCCATCCGAAGATGGAGAATGGGAAAATCCCGGAGGAGAACCAGGTGTCCAACACGTCTTCATCTTGTCTGAGGGAGATCTTGTCAGGGGATACGTTGAATCGTTTGGCTGCCTTCTCTTTGGCCTCGTCCTCTGTCCTCCCACTCACCCAGTAATGGCCGTCCATATCCTCTCCAGGTTTCACAGACGGGTCGCTGACGGTGACAAAGTAGGCAGGGATCCTGTGGCCCCACCACAGCTGGCGAGAGATGCACCAGTCTCTGATGTTGTCCAGCCAGTGGAACCAGGTCTTGTGGTGGTGGTCTGGGATGATTTTCAGCTGGCCCTCCCTGACGGCGTCTGCTGCCTGCTTGCCCATGTCGGCACAGTTGACGTACCACTGTGGCTTCAGCAGGGGCTCCACAATGTCCTTTGAACGACTGCATACTGGTACAACCATGGGGTTGTCTTTGATCTCTTTGAACTGGCCACGGTCCTTCAGAGCCTGCAGCACTGCCTTCCTGGCATCAAACCGCTTCATACCCAAGAACTGAGCAGGTACGTTGATGAGCAGCCCATTCTCATCCAGGATGTTGTTGAAGTCCAGGTTGTGTCTCGTTCCCACATCATAGTCGTTGTGGTCATGGGCTGGAGTGATCTTCACAGCACCCGTCCCAAAGTTCATGTCCACAAAGTCGTCAAAAACAATGGGCATCATGCGGTCGCAGAAGGGGTGTTGTACCATCTTGCCCTTCAGGTGTTTGTACCTGGAGTCAGCCGGATGGACCGCTACAGCAGAGTCTCCCAGCATGGTCTCAATACGAGTGGTGGCCACAATCACCTCCTCATCAGATCCAACGATCTTGTAGGAGAAGGAGACCAGCACTCCAAATTCCACTTTCTCCTTGTACCCCGGAACAGGCAGCAGAGTCCTGCCTGTCAACTCCCTCTTGTCCACCTCAATGTCAGAAATGGCAGAGTTGAGTGTGCATGACCAGTTGACCAGCCGCTTGCTCCTGTAGATCACACCCTCCTCATGCATACGGACGAACGCCTCCTGGACAGCGTAGGAAAGTTTAGGGTCCATGGTGAAACAGGCTCTGTCCCAGTCCAGAGAGGAGCCCAGCTTCTTCAGCTGGTGATAGATATAGTCTCCCTTTTCGTTCTTCCACTTCCAGACTTCCTGGATGAAGCCGTCCCTGCCCAGGTCATGGCGGGACCTGGGCAGGGGCTCTCTCTTTAGCTTCTTCTCGACCACCACCTGGGTGGCGATGCCAGCGTGGTCACAGCCAGGGTTCCACAGGGTGGTCTCCCCTCGCATCCTGTGCCATCTGGTCAAACAGTCCTGAATGGCATTGGTGAGGGCATGACCCAGGTGGAGAGATCCAGTCACATTGGGCGGAGGGATACACATCATGAAAACACCTCGAGGGTTTGGCTCAGAAATATTCTTCCTCCCATACTCAGGCTTGAAGAATCCCTGCTTTTCCCACCAGTCGTACCAGGCAGCCTCCACATACTGTGGACTGTAAGCATCAGGAAGAGGGCTGACAACGTCTTTCTTCTCTCCGGGTGGGGTTTTATGTATGTTGTATGAGATCACTTTTAGTTCCTTCTTCTCAGGCTTAACCTTTTTCTCCGCCTGTGACTGCTTCTTCTTTTCCTCCATCTCCTTCTGCTTCTGCTGGAACTTCTCCAGCTTCTCTCTCTTCCTCGCATCCTTTTTAAGCTGATCTTCAGTCTTTGGACCATTGACAGTAGCATCAGTGGACTCAGTAGCGGGAGAGGCATTAGCAGCAGCAACAGCAGTACTGCTCTTGGGTGTAACTGACACCATCTTCTCACACAGACTAATCTTTCCCAAGGCCTTGACAAACATAGATAGACACATAGAGACCAGTATGAGACGTCAGCTTATGTAAGCAACAAAAGGGTGATGTCATATGCAGAGATGGGCACGAGTCTCGGAGCTCGAGGCCTGCAAGAACCACCGCAAGAACTACCAGCACGCAACATAACTACCAGCACGCACGCAACATACAGTCAAAAATACAGTACATGACTCATTGAGAGTCATTGACCTCGAGTCAGAGTCGAGTCAGGAGTCTTTGGGGGTCGAGTCCAAGTCGAGTCTAGAGTCCCATTTTTGGCGAATCGAGTGCGACTTGAGTGAGAGTCTTTCACTCGAGTCCCCATCTCTGGTCATATGGATGGACATCTCTGATGTCATCAGTATATGCCCATATATGGTGATGCCCCCTTTTTATATGGAGCTGAGTGATTTGTTTACGCGTCGCCTGAAGTGCCAATATCTGTTATTGGTTGTTGGAGGCAATTTAGTCCTGCCAGGGAAGAGACTGTTTTTCCAGGGAAGAGACTGTTTTTCTACCCATTTACATCTGGGTCTCCCAGAGAAGAAGCCACTTATGTTAGCAAGAGCTTATGATGTTTATATCTTAACCGGGACAGGACTAAAGGTTTCTTTTCAGCGTAGCGGTTTCATTGATATAATGCTTTTTAAGCGTTTTTGGCAGCCTATGGGTCTTGATTACAAAGCCACGATATCGCGGCTTAGGCAGTTAAAGAGTTCCATTTTGAAATATCCTGGCGCATCCGTTACAGTGTGGATGTAGACCTACTGTACGGTTAGGTGTACCTGTATATGAGAGTGGTATAGAGTGGTGTGGATCATGGATTAAAAGCAAAATAAAATCTCATGACTGAAAACTGTTGTTAGGCCAAGTCCCAATCTATAATTTGTTAAACTGACTGTTTGCTCAATAATTAGCACAATAACTATGTTGACGCTTTTGTAAACCTATGCTCCACATTCCAGTTGAAGAAGTTACAGACTGAGGTTTTTCTTTTCATGAAATATCTGAGATCATTAGGGTTTTTGTAACACGCTTCTGAACATTCATTCTATAGCTAGTTTGACCACTTCAAATACTCATAAATCAAATATATTCAGTGCACAACATGATTCCATTGAAGACTGCTGTGGTATCCAAATGAAGGAAATAATCAGTCGTGGCAACTGAGAACTTGAATCCATGGGTGTGGTTGCAGGCCTACGGTTACTGTAGATATAGGCTACCTGATGCAGCAGGGCTCTGGACAGGCTGGATGCGTCCAGGTGGCTGATGGTCAGACTGCAGCGAGGCTTGCCACTCAGACCCTCGACGAAATCCAACGCCGCTGCCGAGGCCGGAAACTTGTACGTTACGTTCTTCTAACAAACACACACATGCACGCGCACACATACACACAGGAAAGATGTTTGTCGACTGAACACTTGAAATTTAACAAAACGTTAAAACACAATAATGCCTGGAGGCTTGTTTCTATTGTGGTTCTTTGGGGGGGGGGGGGG